>VXBW01001032.1:354637-389117 GCA_013400375.1 Thinocorus orbignyianus | reverse complement strand
GAATTAAAAAAAAAAAAAAAAAAAAAAAAAAAAGGTAAAAGAAATAGAAAAGCCTTAGATGTTAATTGCAATTTATTCAAAATGTAATAACTGCAGAGCCTGAAATTCATACCAGATTCAGAAATGAGATCACACTTCATAATAATTGCTATTTCATACTGTTAGCTCCTTAATGTTTTTTTATTTTAAAAATCATCAAGAATTCCTTTCTAGTGCTACTGACACCCACTCAGCCACCTACTCACATCCCACATGCACACACACACAATTTGCCATTAAATGTTACTGAACATTTAAAATCTCTTCCCTCTTGGTAATTTCCAAACATTAAATATTTTAAATATTTTCTTTTTTTTTCTAGTATAAAAAGAAGTTTTGCCTGACACTCACCAGTAAACTCTCCCTTTTCCGACACACAGGCAATGTGTAGCACAGAACCGCAGAGGGTACATCTAGGATTTAGATTTATTAGGGGCAGATCTGGAAAGCTGAGCTGACCATCCAACTGAGGGAAGTGATTATTCCCTTCTATTTGTCACTTGCTTGGGCATACCTGGTGACAAGTGTCCAGTCTGGGATTTCTAAGTAAAAGAAAGAATTTGGCAAACTGGAGGGACTCCCATGTGGAGCCACCAGGATGGCTGGGAGCTGCAGCACATGGTGCAGAGGGAGAGGCTGAGGGAACTGGCTTTGTTTAGTTTTAAGTAGGGAAGGCAGAGGGGAGACCTAATTGCTGTTTTCTACAGCCTAAAAGGGTTGATAGCGAAGATGGTCTTTCTGGAGCTGAAAAGGCATGAGGCAGTCATCAAAAGTTGCAGCATGGAAAATTCCAGTTGGACAGAAGGAAAAAATTTTTCACCATGAGGGTGGTCATGAGAGGTGCCCAGAGAGGTGATGGGATCTCCATCCTGGAAGATATTAAAAACTTGGCTGCACAAGAGTTTGGGTAACCCAATTCCGGTTTGAAGTTAGCCATCTTATGAGCAGGAGTTGAAAGGTCATTTTCAACTGGATTATTCAGCAATTCTTTATTTTGCTTCTTTCTGCTCCCAAAGTTGCCACTACCCTGTGTTGTACTAGTGGTCACATGGAAGTTCCTGAGGGAAAATGCCTTCCTGAAATGCCAGCCAGTCTTCCTCTTGGGATTCAGGACCTGAAACTGAGTTGTGGAAAAGCACCTTAAGAACACCTTAAAAAGCAAGTACTCTCTCCATACACATGTTTGATTATGCATAAAATTCCAAAGTGTTCTCTAATCCCAAGAGCTTGTGAAGGGTTATGTGGTAGTGCAGCTCCGTTGTCCAAGCCTTTGGAAGCGAACACCATCCCTGGAAAATACTTCAAGTCCAAGAGTAAGATTTTATCTGGATCCATCCTTTGCCATTGGCACTTCTTTTCACCCAAATACACTCACATAATCTCAGATACATAGATGCAGCCTGTTGGTAACAGTTCGTTTTTCTCCCTCCAGTTATGTGCAATTAGCCCTAGACTGCTAAGAAGAAAATGAGACCAAGCTTGCACCCAGAGAGAGAAGAGGGCTGTAGACATCCTTCAGGTGGCTCATTTCCTACTGTGTATGTCAGTCTCCTTTCATGCACAGATATTACCTGCTCGGCATGAGCATGGCTTGTTAATTTTGGCTTATAACCACAAGTGACAATCAAACAAGGGAAAAGACCCAAAATGTTGAAATCCTCCCCTTTTCTCCACAAACACAGACACAATACTCCCACCTGCACATATCCCAGGTGCCGGTTCCTGCATCCTCTAACAAGAACACACAGCCTTTCTGCTTGTCCTTCTCTCTTTCTCTGGCCGGTCCAACCCATCAGCAATCTCTCTGCCCCTTTGACTCAGGCTGGCCACCAGTATTCATCGTACTGGCACTGGTCTGTACTGGGAATTCCTGAGTGGAGCCTGGCACCTAAAAGTGCCTGGGGAAGAGGAGGGCAGATAAATTGTCTGGGGGATGCAGAGGCTTTTCAGGAGAGCAATGGTCAGTGCATCCTTTCTCCACATGAAGAATACTTTCTTCTGCCCCTCACACAGTACTTGATAAGCCCCCAGACAGAGAGGAAAATGGACAGTGTTGCAAAAAGTGGAAATGGGTTCTATTTAATTTTAAAGAGAGTATTACTGTGTTACAAATACATAATCTCTCCATGATCCTTCCTGTGGAGTCAAGGGGAGTAAGAACAGGAACTACAGCCATAGCTACTGCTTAGGCAAACTAAATCCTTCCAGCAGGGCTCCATGGGGTTACGGATGTGGTTGCCCACTGAAAGGACTCCTTTGTGTCTCAGGTGTAGCTGCACACTTGCCATCTTGCTGGGAGAAGAGCAGGATCTTTTCCTGTCAGAGCCACATTTTGCATGTGCCCTTTATGCATGTGCTCCCTTCTGAAAGACACTGTAGGAACATTAGGGATTATTAGAGAGGATGAAGCTGCATGACTGAGTATTAAATATTTATTCCCTTGTATTCTTCATTTGGATTATTTGAAAATCCTTTCCTTAATTGTCTTGTTCTGCTCCCAAAGTAGGGCTGTGCTGCTGGCTGCAGCTCCCACTCTTCATTGTTATTCTCACTTATCTCTCCTGTAGAGCAAGGCCCTGGTCAGGACTGGGGCAGATTGCACAAGGGACCCTGTAAATACAAATAAGAAGACACGGTCCTTTTGCTGCTGCAAATTCACAGACTATAAAAACAAACAGATGGAGCATGGCAAAAAGGGTCACAATGTACAATCAAAGCAATCAGGGCTGTTGCTGGCAGCCACAGGGGCAGCATAATTCTAGGCTTTTTTTTTTTTGGTTCCCCCCCCAAAGACACATTTCACTTGCCCACCATTTGGAAAGCTTATCTGTATTGCTCAGAGATAGAGAAAGGCGCATAGGGGCACTTGGAGGGACAACAAGTGGAGAAAGGAGGTGGCAGAAGGAGGGAGCAATGATCAGGATCAGGTAACCAACAACCTAAACAAATCCAAGGAGGAGAAATAAGACCATGTTCAAACTGCTGAGATGAGTCAAGGGAGTGGTGTCGCTGGCCCTGTAAAAGGCTGAAGAAGGCTGCCAGGACCAGTCCCTCTCATTCTGATGGACTGCAAGGTCCTGGAGCCTCCATTTTGTGGCTCAAAGCACTTGTGTGCCAGAAGTGAACATCAATGCACAAGCTTTCCATAGGGCAATTACCTGCATATACCTTCCTCCTTGACTCCTGACCCAAGACTACTATGCATGGTGAGAACAGACTGCAAGATGATGGGCAACTGACTTTGTGTGTGCAGGAGCACCAGGGTCTACAAGCATGGTCCTGTGCATGAAGCCAACGTGGCCCCCAGGGGATGAAACAGAAGGGAGCATGAAAGCAAAGTGCTGGAAGAATAAACTGGAGATTAACTTGTGTGAAAGGGAATGCCTGAACGGAGGAGATGAAAGGATGCAGGAACATATCACACTGGGGTAAATGGGAAGGCCCTGTTCCCACACCCTAGCTGGGAAACGCTGGGAAGGACTGGTGCTGGAGGAAATAGACCAGGCAGTAAGTGGGGAGACTGGAGAGATCCGAAGAGGCAGAGGCTTACTGAAGTAATAAGGAGGAAAATGACAGATGAAAAATAAAGCCCTAGAGAGGGATGAAACAAGTTTTTTAACTAATCAGCTTGTCCAGCTGAGTGGGAGGGTTAATCCAGCTATGGCAGGGTGAAAAGACTGAACACATGGGGCAGGGACAGCCTGGCTGGAGGAGTCCCATCTAGATCCTCTCAAGGGGTGGAAACGATGGTGGGAAAGGCAGGGCAGGGGAAGGGCTGTGAATGGCTCAAAGACCCAAAAGCTGCAGGTCTTCTCTTGCTCTGAGGAGTATGTGGCAGCACAGCCCCTATGTGGCTATCGCCCTCCCTGTCTGAGCAGCAGGCAAGGCAGACCTTTCCTTCACATCTGGGAGAAGCCAGTCCTCCCTGGGACTTGCTTCTAGTTAGCATTCTGGGCTTGTTCTTGGGCAAAACAGAAGCAACACCTTGTAAAATCCGCTTTGGGTATTACAGGGCAAAGGCAGAATTTGCCCAAGGTATCTGGGCAGGGCAGCTGGCAGAGATCTTGACTCTGTAGTAACTGGAGATATCCCCTCAGCTGCTCCTACAGACAAGGCGTATGTTCAGGTAACTCCAGCTGATCTCAATTTGGGGTGTTTCCCCCATTTCAAGCTACATTCCTGCCCGTAGGACACATATCAGGCAGACCAGGGAAAGGAGGTTAGTAGCAGTTAGAGTAGTTTACAGTGGGTTTAATAATTATTGTTCTCACAAATGATAATGGGTTTGGTTATTATCTTTTACAGGGTTCTCCTTCAGTTGTCCAAACAGTGTTCAAGCCAAGTGGGTCTCATTTCCCTACCCAGCGGTGATACCACTTCAGATAGCCTGGACCACACAAGGAACTGGCTATTTCTGTCAGGCAGGGTAGAAGCCACTGGTGAAGGCATGGGAGGGAGCAAACCTTCCAAACCAGGAAGGAGAAGAGCGCTGCCTTCAGAGGGCCAGTTGCCAAAGAAGAAATGCAACAGTCAGTCAGTCAGTCTACTATTTCTCTTGCTCTGTCAAAACTAAAAGGGAAAAAAGCCTGCAGCAGGGAACCGGGACAGAGATGGTTATCATTTTGTTGTGTTGGGATTGTGGGTTTTTTTTTCTAGAACCTATTATCAGCTGTGCTAAGAAGGAAAAATTTATAACCATAACTTAGGATATAGGACTACATCCAGGTCCCTAATTACACCTAAGGCTGAAGGATAAGATGTAGGAGATATAATTACTTGTATTACAGTATTCTTTTGCGTTTGCTGCAGGAGATGTATCTGAGAATGAGAGGGCTGAATTCTGCTTTCTACCCACTCACACCAGTGCAGCTACAAGCAGAAGTAGCCCTCTGGTATGTGGCTTTATGGCCGGAGTGTGGTGGGCAGTGATGGAATGATGGAGAGGAAACATGGTCTGCAGTGGCTTGAAGCAAAGTGCCAGATCTTAGTAACCAAACACATCCCAACCTGTGTGCACAGGGGCCTGGGCCCCATGGGTGACTTTTAACAGGCAAGTGGATAATGCACAATTTTCTAATAATGGAGTCAGCAGCTGTGCACTAGAAATGTTTTTGAGCACAATGGCATGCTTCTGCAGTTGCAGCCCAGGAGGCATGAAGCAGTGAATTGGGATGAGAGCCTCGGCAAGGAGTTCTCGCTCTGCAAGGCAGGCTTCACGAAAGACAGCTCCTCTTATTGCTGTTATTACTGCTTCTCTGAAAGGTTATCAGACCTTCTCCATTGTGTTGTCCTGCCAGAGGGTATGGGTACCTGACTGCTGAGGAGTTCTCTGTACTCAGCTGGTACAGATCTTGTGGATTAGGTCGTCATCACCAGCCCATCCCTGGCATTGTGCATGTGAGGGATGTGGGGAGGGAAAGTGGGGAATCACTGTGCTTTCACTATCCCCTACAGGGGGATAATCCCTTGAGGACTGCCTACGTTTGCCATTTGGTGATCCCCAGGATTTCTCTTCACGACAGGACCACAAACAGTGAAAATCTGGTCAGAGAGTTACTCTTTGGTAGCCACTGTCTGAGTTGTCCCAGCACATCTGCAAATCCAGGCCAACGCATTATTTGTCCTTCCTCCAGAAGTTCCACAGAGATATATAAGTGGTGTCATCCTTCTCTTACCAAGGGAAAAACAAAGAGCACAGACTGTTTTTGCCGGATCTCAATCACTAAGTTGGTGACAGGGCTAGGAAACAAATTTTGCATTCTAGATAGGGCTTCACCATCCTCATGACGTTGTCCTTGCACTTTAATTAGAGGTGGCAGGCAGCAGGTAGGAGCAACAAAAGACACAGGGATTTGAAAGAAAAATCTCACAGTCTTTGTGTTCAGTCTTCAAGATTTTTGTGACAGTGAAGAACAATGCTAAGAAGAAAATGCCTGGACGGTACAAGCAGGGCTGTACAGCAGGTGGATCTTTGTCAGCTTCATAGGCATGAAGCTCTTCACTTTTGTCTGAAAGTCCAGTTCTTTATATAAAAATTCCAGAAGGAGCTTGGGCAAACCTGTAGCCCTGTAATAAGATATTTCCATTGCTAGTAGGAAACAGGCTTTTTACTGAGTCTGAGAGATCTTGGGGCCTGCTCTGCCTGAGCTTTTTTTGACCTCCCTTCAGATCTGTTTTACTAGGTTTAGGTGTAATGACAGCTTTGCTAACTGACTGGGTAGCTGTGGCCAGTTTGTTTTGCTTTTGTTTATCTTTCCATGGCATAACCGTATTTCTGACTCTAGTGTCATGACATAGCACAGGAAAGTGTAAGTGACAACAGGCCTTGGGAAGTAGGGGCATGGGAAAGAGTTTAGAAGAATACAGGTATGGGTTGGAAAGAGTTGGGGCACAGGTTCATACTAGAAGCCACATGGATCTAAACAACTCAGCCCGTTAAAGAAATGCAGCTGGACAGATGTCCTGGTGCTGGACGAAAGCAGTTATTCTGGGCAACAAAGAGAACAAGGAACAAGTATCTAGCATATGTAAAATGCACCATACATAATAAATTTGGATGTAGTTGCAGACCAGTAAAGAAAGAACATGGTGTAAAAGCAGACATATAACAAAGACCCCACCAGGACCCTAGAGCGAGGAAGAAGAAAACATCAACATTGACATCATATTCTTCCCACTGAAGGACTCCAGATGCTGATGACATACCATGACAACCCCCAACCCCTCCCATCAGAGAGAAACCACCATCATAAAGACCCAGAAGAGCAGTGGAAGGGTGAGCATAACATAGGCAATAAGGGTGCAGACATAAGTTTCAAATGCATTATTATTATTGAGGACTTTTTTTTCTGTATAGATGCTTGCTTCCTTTTTCTGTTATAGTCAAATCTGGAGTATTATTCTTGGATTAGACTGTTAAGATTTCAATTATACTAACAGCAAATTTTTGGTTTTATATATATACATATATGTACGTGTTTCCGCTGTGCCCATAAACAAGAACTGGGATATAATATTTGGTTTCAGCTTCCTGCAGATGGAAGATTATTCTGGAATTTAAATGTAGTCCTTTTGCTACAGACTAACTAATGCATTCAGCCCACAGGAAAATCCAAAGAGATGTTACATCACTAAAAGAAGAAAACTGGAAGGAGTTTAAAAGGTAAACTTTACTGCTGCTTTTTTGCCTTTTTTCTTTTTTTGCCCCCCCTGAAGAGAATTGAATAGAAAAACTGTTTCAGAAAGTGACCCCTGAACTTTCTCTGAAAAGACATAGTTCTATCTAAGTGAACAGGAGCAAAAATCATCTGCATAAGCGCTTAAATGGAATAGTCCTCAGCCTCATGCAAATTGAAACATATGTCATTTAGCTGAGATAAATTCCCTAATACTCCTTAGTTATTTTGACACTTAAATCCTCTATCACATGCTTCTGAGAGTCCTTCTGTCTGGTGCTGGGAGGAGTCCAAGTATATCTGAGCAAGATATGCCAGGGTCTGTAGTGGGGTTTTCAGGATAGGAGTGACCTATGAAAAATTTGCCCTGTTGCACCTCAGTGAGTGAGCAAGTGTCTTTTTCTGAACAGAGGAGGCATAACTACAAACACATCCAACCACCAGTCGTTCACTTAAGATTGTTCTTCCAAATTAACTAGGCAGCAGGACATCCTTACTGCCTTGCAGGAGGCGACTCCATAGCCCTAACAGCTCTCATCTCAGCCCTGTGTGGTCCATGAAGTCTGGTGGGATTTCAGCCCCTGTGTAAACCAGCTGCAGTGAAGGCAGGGAGATGGAGCTGGTGCGTTTTTTTTTTCTTTTCAAAACACCCTCTCTCCTCCTTGAGCTGACTGCCAAGGAGGAGAGGGGCTGGGGATGTCACTAGATCTGTTTGCCATCATCTCTCTAATCCCATCCTCCTTGCTTTTTCCCTGGTACTGCCAGTGATGCTGCGATGCTGCACGGGGCAGGCTGCAGCACTGCCTCTGAGTGAGCTGGGCATTACGGTACACGCTGGGCACTTGCTCTGCTCCTCCCTGCTCCCTCCCGAAAGCAGTGAGCCAGATGGCTGAGCCTCTCCCACCTTGTGTGCAGCCACCGGAGCATTCCAACCGTGCACCCTGTCACGGTAGCTGCGTATGGAAGCAGTGGGAAGGCAGGAAACATAAGGTTTGAGCTTATCAGAGAGACTCCTTCAGATAGCAGTCAAAATGGGCAACATTTGTACAGAGAACAAGCACACACGTGCTACCCCGTATGCATTAACCATGAGGTGGGGAGCAAGAGGATCCCAGTTGCTGCTAAATCTTGGCTCACTCAGCTGGAGAGCTGTTCTGGATCGTCCTTTTGAAGTGTGTGATGGAAAGCTGTGGTGCCCTCTGGCCAGCACAGCTGGGCAGCAGTCAAGAGAGTTAGGGTCTGCCCTCCACCCTGCTGCTCACAGGCTGAGTGACTTTTCATATACCCAGTGAAGAGCATCCATTAATCATCTGACTGCTTCATTTCTGGGGGGCTGGCTATGTGGAACCCTGATGCTTGCTGGGTGTCTTTCCTTTGGTACAAGACAGCCTCTGGAGCTGAATCTGTACTTTTAGAAGAAGCCTTTCTTCCTCTGCCACTTCGCACCACTTGTCAGCCAACATGAGAGGGAACAAGCATTTGTAAGCACGAAGTACTTTCCTGGCAGCTCAAATGTGTGTGTGTGTGTGTGTGAATGTGTGCTGGGGAAGTGCTGCTAGGCGGCAGTTTACACTTTTCAAAAAAGAAGTCATGTGCTACCTCAGAAAGGTCTCCCTAAATCTCTAGGTAAATAAAGATTCTAATGTCTGTTATCTGACTTCACAGCCTTTCAGTTTCATTAAGTTAATAGCCTCCATCAAGGGGCCAGCCCGGATGCTTGCAGTTGATTTAAAACCTGTGAATTCATCAATCTTAAATTACACTTCAAGCAAAGTCAGTGTACCGCACCCTGGGGACACATGGAAACCCTAATGTTCAGTACAGGACTTTGATGCCAGCACGACAGGGACCAGATAACCAGGGTCCTTTGTGCGATCCTTATCTGGGCTTGTTCAGCTGAGAACTCCACCTCGTTTGTGGCCCACGTTTCTCTAGTGCACAGTGGGGTGATTTGTCTTTGCAGGCAACACGTTAAGCAGACAGTCATGGGATTTGTTCTTGCAGATGGCTATTTAGGGATGCATGAAGCAGAAGTGGACAGGTCTAGAAGATGGGTCATGGGGCAGCTAAGCAGTTTCTGTAGTGACTTCTTAGTTTAGGTCTGTCCACATCAGCTTCCACTCTTGCAAAGACAGTGCTAGCTTCTCTTCTGCCACCACATAAATAAGACAAAGGTATCTTTGCTGGTCCCTAGAGGCTTCTGAGAGACAGTTCTTCTTCAGAGAGCAATGTGGCTCTCTGTCAATGGACATCTGTGGAGATGCAATTGCTGGGCCTGGGGATAATGGGGCAAACAGGATCCTGGAGAAACCTTATAAAGATTCCTAATCTTGCTAGATATATAAACAACATAAACTGTGTGTCCTTTGGATAGGTGTAGGCACAGGTAATTTTAGATCTGATACTTTTAGCAGACAAGGCCTCAGCTGGCTCATGGTGACCCACATACATGGACGTTGCCTTGCCAGTTGGGGCACTATAAAAAGAAATGGCAGTATCAGACCCTTTCTTAGTGTGTGGGGAGGACTGTTAGAAGGGAAGCAAAGCTTACATGTGGATACATAAGGGCAAACAACATTAATTTTACTCCATACCTTTAGTTGAGTCCAGTCCAAATCAAGAAGATAGTCCTCTGCTGACAAGTTCTGTCCTAGTTTGACTAAGACTTACTATTTTTCACACTTTCACTTCCGCATGTGTGCAAGTCCTTCTGCCTAAGTGGATAATTGAGACAGTGCTCATCTCTTGTCACCTAGCAAAGTTCCCTCTTGTTGACCCTGAGTCATTTTAGTATTCATGCAAGAAGCTTCTACTGCCACTATCAATCCAGGGGTATAAAAGTAATCATTGCCTTGTCCGAATCTTTTTCACATTTTGTAGAAACTCTCTACCTTCAGCCTAGACTCATTGTGTGGATTCAGAGATGCAGTCTGGGTTTCTGCATGCATTGCAGAAACAAAGTCAAACTGAAGATAGAGCAGAAACTCTAGAGTGATTTCAGTCTTGCCTCCCTTGGGCTGTTGGTATTGCATCTTTCAACAGGAATAAAGAAACTAAAACTAAATCAGAAGAAGAGAGAGAGGGAGGGAAGGAGGGAGAGGCAGCCAGCTCCATATCTATCCACGTGCAAAGCTCCTTATGTGAGCTCCAGATAGTTTCTGAAAGTGTCCAGACAGAGGAGGAAGGAAAAGTGATAAATGCCTGTGTTTTTATCCAACCTCTTTCTAATTTGTAGTTTGTAATGATATCTTATTTTTTATTCTTGGATGCTTTTCCTCCTTGCCAAGTCCTTGCTGCTGCCTGCATCTCATACATAGCAAGGTCTTCATCACATCAAGAATTCATAATCATCCAAAAATATTCAATAGGAATATAAAATATTTACATGTGAAAGACTGTCAGACAGAATGAATCACTTGTGTTACTCGGTTGGAAATTGTTCACTTAGAGAGGGCATGAATTGTGCCAGGGCACAAGATTGTGTTGTCCTGGATGAGTGCTGTGGGTATGGTGTGGATGAGACCCCAGGGTGGTCCTCAAAGCTCCTGTCCTTGGCTGCTCTATGGTGTGTGAGGGTGGCTGGGAGCCAGGTGTCTCTCTTCCAGGATGGGGCAGGCTCCAGGTGTCTCTGCATAGCCGGCCAGCCCTTGTTCTGCTGAGTGCAAAGTAACGATATCAGACAGAAGGAGGCCAGGTGGCCAGGCTTGGTCCAGACATCTGACACAACCAGTATTTACATCCCAGATTCTCACCTTCTTTTAAGCACCTTGCTGACTCTTTTTCAGCGTAAGTGCACTTCCACTATCCTCTGTTTCTTTGCTGAGTCTGGCTCATGCAGGTACGTTTCTCCTGCACAGTGAAATCCCCATAGAGGCTATCTCCAGTCTCAGATGCTTTTCTGAGCTCTGCTCATGCTCTGGCTTTCTTGAAGCAGCCCTTTTCCTGTTCAGGCTCCTAGAGACTGTCAGTTGCCTCCTCATGTAATCACCCTTTTTTTCCAGTAAGCGCAGCTGGGTGCTGCGCAGTTGCCATGGTGTGAGCTGGGAGGAACTCAACGACTTTGGCAAGTGACCCGAGGGCACGTCCACACGGCACAGTGCACTGCTGTGCTAGAGTGCCGAGAGAGCCCAACAGCGTGGTGCTGCATGGAAGCATTAGCTCGGGTCATGGAAGTAGCATAGCAATGCCAGCAGACTGCTCCCAGCAGGGCAAGCTCCCTGGAGCCAGCATCACACAGTGCAGCTCCCGAGCCTTTGAAACCACGGCTAAGGCATGACGTGCAAGCTTAGAAATTTCTGCATGAGCTGCACTGCATGATGGAGAGATGCTCTCTGGCATAAGTGAAAGCAGAAGATGCCCTGTGTTTTTGAGCACGTGGTCTGGGATCCATCCCTGCGCAGAGTCACAGCAGTGAATAAGTCAGTTTTAATCCCCACACTGAGCACACCTGGTTACTGTTCGACACTGCCCAGCCAAGGTTCTTTTATAAACCCAGTGCATAGAATTAAGTGGCAGGAGGCCAAATGCTAACCAACTGGATCATGTCTGGGGCAGTAGTCTTGGCCATTTTATACGCTGATATAATGCTCCTTTGAATCTAAGGGGTTTCAGGGTGCCTCTCTGGAGGAAGCTGTCTAGCTCAGGTCTGTTTCAGCACAAGAACTAGTAGCAAGAAGGGAGCCTGATAAGAAAGGGTGTCTGGTAATTGCTGCTGGCTGTTGAAATTATTTGTAAATACAAGATTTCAGAACAGAGATAAAATACATCTCTGTAAACTGGTCATCCCTAGTGTAGTTTCTGTTCCCATTCATGTACTAAATAGCAACAGCTGCCAGAGTTCTTCTCAGGAGGCTGAGCAGGCTCCAGTTTTCATCTGTTTGTTGATTTAACTTTGACAAAAGGGAAGGACATATCCTGGAAGAAATACCATCATATTACAATACTGAGGCAATAAATCCAACACTCTGGCAATATACAAAGGGAGAAGGGTCTAAGAGGAGATAAGAATGCCTGGAAGTCTATGCAATGAAGGATTTGATTAGGACTTTATGTTCCTTGGATGAAATATTTGAGACCGGGGCTCCTCTGGTCTTGCTGCATTGGTATGGGACCACTGCCGTGTTATGCAGACAAAGATTGACTGTTAGTCGAGTTTTACTGAACCAGTCCCCAAACAGACTTTAAGGGATTGGGCTAGAAAGCAGGGAGGAATCTAGACTCACCCGTTGGGAGCTTGGACAAGTCACTTAATCCTCCTGTGCCTCAATTATCTCTCTTTAAATAAAGGTAACATTGTCATGATGTGTTCTGAGGGTGCTCTGCTGGTAAAAAGGCAATGGTCACCCAAACAATATCAGTAGTGCATTAGCATTAGGGAAAGGAAAAGAACTTTAATCTGAAGTCTCCTTTCAGGAGGCATCTATAAGGAAAAACATTGGCTCCCAGAAATTGCTATCTGACATTTTCCAAATTTTCTTATTGCCCCTTCTCTGATGAACTCTTGGAGCCTGGAAAATGCACACAGACAGGATTTTCTGACAATGTCAATATGAAAGAGACTGTAAGGATCAGAGCTGAGCAGCAGAATGGAAGAGACTTGGAGATTTATATTTAAGAGCAGGTTGGGGGCTGGGGGGTAATGGGGAGAAAAAATCACTCAAGAATATATTAAAGACAACAATCTTGTGTTGACAGAGGAATGAACTATGTGACCTAATAAAAACTGTTGTTACAGATTTTTTCACTTCTGTCACATAATAGAGGTCTTCAGTCTCCAGAGCTGTCAATCCAACACCTTTCACTAGCAGAAGTATTCACTCAAAAATTATCTTGGTGAAAAGAAAGAACCTTAGTTAACTACTTGCTTGCAGCAGATAGAATGCAGCCAGGAGGCTTCTTTGGCAATTATAAATGCACTTTTGCTGCCCAGGTGCAGGAAGCACAGCTTAAGCTTTTATTCATTAACATCATTAAAATTTCCATTTCAGCTGTTGCTCTGGCATTGACAGTGCTTGCAAAATTGTGACCAGGTCAAGTCAAAATTGGCAGTGAGCCTGATGCTGTGCACCATGAGTTCAATTGCTTAAAAGAGCCAAAAAACCACTGATAGAAATGTTAAACGATTCAGGGATACCTCTGTGCACTTTAGATGACAGGAAGGGTGGCCTTGAGGATAAAAAGAAACAGAGGAGAAGAAGGTTCAAGAACATGGGAAATGTCATGTCTGATCTGGCCAATTATCCATTTGTTTGGTATTTTGTCTTTGATACTGGTGAGTACCAGAAGCTACAAAGGAAGGCTCAAAGGATCTCAAGCTGGACAGTTAAGGATAACCATTGCTTAGGGAAATATATTCCCTAACACCCTCATTAGTGGTTGGCTTGCATGCCATAGTGTGAAGATTTTATATTCGTCATTTGTATCTTAACTTCTCTTATTGTAAATCTGGAAAATTTCCATATCCACAAGTATCTCCTTATTTGAATCCTTCCACACCCTGCACCTCTGAGATATCTTGTAGCAGAGATTTCCACAAGTGAATGAGGATGCCTAAGGAAAAGTATTCCCTTTGATGGAATACTTTCCCCATTGCTCAGTTTAATGAGGTGTACCTTTGGTGCTGGAGTGTGAAAGACAAGGTAAATAGGAACATTGAATTTGCTTTTCTACATAATTTATTCTATTTTGAATGTCTATTTTATTCATATGATTTCTAAAATAAACACACCTGCCATTTAATTTGCTCCCTACATTGAAGTCATGCTATGCCTTGAAACAATTGTGTGGACTATTTCTGGATCCCTTTGATTTCTGCTATAATTTTCTTTGAATACAGAACTGAACACAACGTCCTGGACATAACGCACTTACATACTGATCTCACACTGGTTTTAGTAAGAAACTCCACACTATTCCATGTGCATGCCCCAACAAATGGAGAACACTGAACCTGGGAACACATATGGATGCTTCAATGGATCTCTCCAAGGTGCATTTATTACCAAGAAACTGTACACTGTTCCATGGTTGATTCCTCACATCTTTCTCTAGGATTGACAAAGAATATTTACCATTTCCAAATATTGCCACCTCACTGACTATTTGCCTTTACCACATTGTCCATTATCTATAAAGCAACACAGATCTTTCGAGGAGATAGATGTATGCTTCTACTAAAATTTTTCCATGTTGGAAATGGCAAACTTGATGCTAAAGTATGCATTTATTTTTTCAGACGCTTAGCCAGCTTGTCTGCTTACTGTGGCGTGATGTTCCCATTAATAGAGTACCCGATTGCCTACCATATTGTTTGGGTCCTGTCAAGAATGTTTGGAAAATCCAAGGGAGAACAAGGCAGACAATTTTCATTTGTTCCATATTTGCTGACACACTCAAAGAGTGCTAATAGATTGAAGTGATTTGGCAAATGCCCTTCCAGAGTCCCCGTTATATCTGCAACTTTCAGATATTTTGTCATTCCAGTCTTGTTTCCATCACAGGTAACCAACTCTCCCAGCTCTGCTTTCCCAAACTCCTATTTCAGAGCACTACTGCCACATCTGTCACCTCCTGATTCTCCTTAGAGCTGATATCAGCCAGGTTGTGTACTTTCTGTAGCAACTTCACAACTTCATCCTTAAATTCATTCAGACCATCAGATGCACTGTGCGACTTCTGTCAAACTGCTTAACTATTCTGTGTTGCTATTTCCTCTCCTCCCCTTTGTATAATAAGGTAAAAGTAGTTATCTTCCTCACAGTGGGTTGGAGAAACTTAATTCATTCACTTTTGTGAAGTCCTTCGGAAGGAAGTTGCTACAGAAGTGCAAAGTACTATTATTCAAGGACTTGAGCAGTGTTCCTAAATATACACTTCAGAAAAATTTCAGTCCACCTTCAAAAACGTGACTGAATGCTTCTGTGATCAGCCCTATTTCTAATGTATTCACATCATACTACACATAGGAAAGAATTGCCTCTATTTGGATGGATGCTCTAGATTAATTGTTTTATCCTATCTCTTCCCTGCAAACATCCCTTACATATTAATATGTAATAAGGAAGGGATTATGATACCAGGCCAACTGCAACTTCTGGTTTCAATGTTTTTTTTCACGTAATCTGCTTTTTTTTTTTTTTTTACAATTCCAATTTTAATGCCTTTCCTTTCGTCTTTTGTTCTTTTCTGCTTGCTGAGTAGATTATGTGGTTTCCCCCTTGAATTTCCAATGAAGCTGAAGCTAGAATAAGATTTTTGCTTTTACTTATACCTACATTGTCAGAGTAGCAACCACGACAGTGTCACAGCTTGGGGAACAGGGCTTACCCTGCCACTGCACACACTAGTCCTTGGAAGTCACTCTAGACGCAAACAACCTCCCTCACTCAGCATCTTCTCCTCATGTTTTCCTTCTGTTCTTCTACTCCTAACTGCATGTTCCAACAATCTCTACTTTGTATTTACACATTGCCAAACAGCTACGTTTTCACCCCAGATGTAATTCCTTTTCTGTTATCATCTCTGCATCTCTGATAATCGCTGTTGCAGTTTGTTCTGAGACACCTTCTTGCTATGTGATAGAGATACTGATGATGGTCAGGTCAAATCCTTGAAAACATACTGCTCATTAACCAGATGAATGGTCCTGTTGCCATTCTCTGAGACTCAGACAGATGCCCAGTCAGGATGGATGGTTTTCCATCCAGCTGCGCCTACCTCTGGGGCTTCTTCCAGGAGCCATTGCTGAGATAATGGCTCCTGAAACTGGAAAATCATAGGCTCATTTACCCTGAAGTCCACCCACTCTGTCTGGGGTATCCTCTCAACAAAACTATCAGCTTCCAATGCAATTTAAATATGTGCCTAACTGCAATTGACAAACTGTATCGGTGTTGCTTCATCACACAGCACTGCCCAAGACCAGACTGGATTTTAAGAAGCTCATTCCATCCTTGGTGCTTACCCTGGCCCTTGCTCCACAATAACTCAGCAAGTTCACCTTCTTCCTCTACAGCAGCTTCCCAGACCATGTGTGATTTCAGATTGCCTTCCCTTTCTTGAGAGGGGTGAATATATCCTCTACAGTTCTTACAGCAAGGGTTTATTGATGTCCTCAGAGGCCCTGGGTAGGCAGGCTGGGGACATGGCTGCAGGGAGACCCTCTGTTCATGAGGTGCCTCTGCAACACGCTCTTCTGCTCATCCCAGCAAATTCATACAATCCTCAGGGACTGGCCAGCATTAGCTCAGCAGTTGTCATTTATAGCTTTTTGTGGTGACTCAGTAATTGATGTCATCACCTAAGCTCCTTGAAGAGATGTTTTCTGATCTCTCTATCCCTCTCACAAGTGGGATGGATGGGAGCAGGAAAAGCCAGGTGTCTGTGGCACCAAAAGGCAATTTATAAACTGTGGGTATTTTGTCTGTTTACTTGAAAGCACAAAATTTGTCACTTGTGTGACTAATTTACTGCTAATTATGAGCTTACAATCTGCAGATAGGAAAATCAGAGCCAATGTGCATTTTCAGAGGAAAAGGAAAATTATTCCAAGTACTATGTAATTATGCACTTAGCTGGGACTTGCTCCCAAGCCTTTCTAGAACATTGCTTTTCAGCTGGAGCAAGTTTACATACAATTGCATTAGCATGCACGTAGAAAGGAAGGGTAGCATGCCTTTCTCTAGAGAGAGAAAGAAACCAGAAAACTAACGGCAGAAAGTACAGGAGGATAAAACCCCAGGTGAAAAACAGTTAAAATTTCCTTCTCAGAACCCAGGAGAGCAGTAACTCTTGGCTGAGACTGTACAGCACTTACACATCGCTGCTGTACATCTTGCAACCCTTTCTCCTTTTGCTATTCCAGCCCTGAACTCCTCACACACGGTTCTTCTCCCCCTCTAGCCCACGCTGTAGCCTGCTTCTTCCCCTCCTAAACTCTCGAATGCACTGTGCTAAAATGCAGCTCCTAACCAAACGCAAACAATGGAAAGGAAAACACTGTTTTCATTCCCCACTTAATACAGCATTGGACTGGGGTCACCAGAGCTTCCAGACCAGCATGCTAATCTCTTGCAGCACACTGCTGTGCACCCAGGAGCTGCAAGCTGGGCTTTGCTAACGTAGTACACTACAGCTTCCTTTTCTCTCTCCTTTGTAAGAAAGTGAAAGCCCCAAACATTTTAGTGGATTAAATTACACAGTTACTGAGTTAATAATCTAAGGGCGAAGAAACAGGAGTTGGAGAGGTAAGAGATGTTGTCAGCTGAGATTTGAAATAGTATGAAGAGTCAGTGAAGCAGGGAACTACAGGAAGGAAAATGTTAAATACTTAATTGAATTTGCATAAGTGATTCCTTAATGATAAACCAGGGATAGGTGAAGCAGAGAAATTACAGATGGAAAAGACTTATTGGGTCATCTAGTCCATAAAGCAGTTTAGATAAAATAACAGTCTTTCCTGCTCACCCATACCCCCTTTCTCATTCATTCTTGTTCCTTCTGCGTTCTGTATGCACGTATAAACTCCCTGGGTTTCTCTCTCTTCTCAAACCTTCAGTAAGTATTTTCAGAAGTTCTTCTTATTTCTAATTTTTCTTTGAATGGAGAGAGTATGGTGCAGAATTAATTAGCGCCCTTGAAGGTGGATCATTTTTGCTTGTTCCTACCACAGACAGAGCAGAGGCAAGGTGTGCTTGTGTTTCCTTTGCTATCTGTCCCTTTTGCTGCAGGACAGTCTTCTGTAGATGTGGAGTGGAGACTGACCTGAGCCCTGAGGCTACCTACTGAGATCCCTCACTTGGCAGGCACCTCAGTGCCAAACAGGGCTTCTGTTTTCACTACGCAGACATTTATCTACCTGGAAATGGGCAGGCACCCGAGACAAAAATCATTAGGCATGGGCCTGTAAGAGCCATGAAATTATCAGGCTTCCTGCTGAGTCAGTCACAGGGATGGTTTCTAGGCACCAGAGCTCTGCTGTTACGCAGGGATCAACATCCCAAGACCCACGTTGAGCTCTTGCCAGCAGCTCCAGCCGCTCAGAGAAATCTGGTTAACTTTTGCAGCTGGTTTTCTCTGGGGGTCTGTGGGAAGGGTTAGGCCAGTTCTCCTGGATGTCTTACATGAGCTAGAATGTGTCTGAGAGGCTGTGGAGCTGTAGGGCTGTGGAGAAAAGCACATATGTTTGGGCACTTAACAGAATCTACAGGGATCTTTTTTGTTTGTTTTGCCCATGACAATAATCAGGCCCTGGATGAAGTGTCATCTGTCAGATTTCACTGCAGAAATATGAATGACTTAGGCAGTTCTTCTTCCCACTCATCAGAAGGGTAGTTTGGATCACTGCCAGCTTCACCGGAGACAAGCTAACACAATAAGCTAATTTTTCATGAATAATGGTCTGAAATTTTTAATGAATCTGCTTCATTCATGTTCAGTCCAGTTTTGCCCTCTACTTTGTACCCATGCAGGATGGGCTGACAGGTCTACTTGAGGAAGCAGAAATTTTAAGCAATTATTGCAGGAGAATGAGGAGGTACTAAATTTAGATTCATAGCAAAAGGGCTCGAGGAGCTGGTCTCAGATCAGAAACTCGCTGGGAGATGACCACCCCATCCAAACATGTTTCCTTTTTGTACAATGACTCCTTGCAAGAAACTAGCCACTCAAGGCGAACCACGGACCAGATTTATTCCAGAAACTTCAAACTATAAGTGCATTTGCGAAAGGAGCAATCTGCCCATTAATGGCCTGAAAGAAAGGAGAAATTAATCAAATGAATGACTGAATATGAATTATTCTTCCAGTCCTTCAAATCTCCCAATGCAGCGCAAGTCCTTTCTAACCCAACCTCCTCGTCAAATCTTCTCCCCTTTAAAAGGCTGTTGTATTATTTGCCTAAATTATTCATGTGCTGAAATAAACGTGTTGGTTATGGAGTTGTCCCATCTCCCGTTCCTTCTGCTGAAAATATTATTTAACTCAAAGGTGGCAGTTATATAATTTAATCCTTGCCTTCTATTATTAATGAATTTTAACATGAAATATGTAGGCATCTTCCCTATTCTGCCTTATGGAGTATTGGCCATAATTATGTCAGATGGATTTTTTTTCTCCTTTTTTGGAAGTAGTATTTATTAGAAACTGTCCTCTGTGGTGCTGACAGAGGAAGTTTAAATGGAAGAGTGATTTCTCCCTCCTTATTTTTAGACTCCTTGTTGGCCATTTTCAAAAATGGACCTTTCCAGTGCCTTACATTGGTTTGGGTCCTACAGCACTTTCTGGGGTGATGGACCTCTGTCACTGCAAGCAGTTCTGGTAAAATCAAGAGATACAATAGCGAAGGTAAGTTTGCCTAGACCCTTTCCTGAAATTCCTCATGAATTTACTCACTTGGGGAGATGGCTATAGTTCCTGTTTTACATATCTGGAAACAGAGCATGGGGAAATGACATGCTCACTCACAGTGTGATTGCTGGTAACAGCACCTAGATCTTCTCATTACCAACCCCCCTCTTCTAACAAGACCACACTCCTTTTCACAGCTGCCAGCTCCCCCAGAACCCAGAGCTGCCCCCACTGGTTGTCCCTTCTATTCCTGGTTCCTGTGTGCCAGGAGCCCCAGAGCTGCTACCCTCTCTTCTCTTGTTTTCTGGTGTGATTATTCTCCCTCCTGTTTGCACACACAGATGGAGCTCAATGGATCCCTAATAGCATCCTTTACTTAATTAACATGCAATTAGCTTAATGAATATTTTAACCTCATTATGTAGTTACTCATCTTTGTCTGTTGTGGGTAAGTCTAGTGCCCAGCTCTGGCCTGTTATAAAGACAAGCCAAATTAATCTGGTTCTTCAATTGTGTTTGAGGGGCCTCTTTATATGGTTCTTTCTCCCCCCATGTATTTGTCATGTCTATGATGGAAGGGTTGCTGTTTATGGAGGCAGAACACATCTTTTCTTCATCTCCTCCTGGAGTAGTAGAAATTTCCTTAGAGATGAGACAGAGTCAGGGGGTGGTGATATTAAGTTCTTGTGGATGGGTGATACATTCTGTTGACTTGGTCAGGATGAAACCTGTTGATTTACCCATGAGACAGGCTTTCTTGGCAGTCATGTCTCCCAGCTGTGGATGTTTCCCATTTTCAGCCTGCTATATAGAGTCGCAGTGTGGCACACACTTCACAGTGTGACAGCACCCTTCTCCATCATGTTCTTCACACTCAGGATTTGTATCTCAGCAGAAGCAATATCTGTGCCTTGCAGGTGTAGAGTAGTTGTCCCTCAAGCTACTGACAGGTGTGTGGAAAACCATACTGAGGAAAGTGTCTGCAGGTAGCAAGCAAATCACAGTCCTTTGGGCCTACTTGAGGGAGGAGGTGGACTCTTGCCCAGAAGTACTGTAGCAGGAGGGAAACAAGAAAAGGTGTCTGCTTTCCCCCGTGATCTTGTTGGCAGATTCCACCCTCTTCCACCAGGCAGGTATCTTAGCAAAGCTTGGCAGGAGCCTGCCTTGATGTGAAGTTCCCATTGCATCCTCCTCCAGGCAGCAAATTTGTAAATGCAGCTGGGGTAAGGCAAGAGGAGCAAGCAGGAGCTTGTTCCCCTGACCAAGAGAGGGGGGCAGGGGAAGAAAGTTTGAGTCAAGAGTGACCTCTTGAGCTGACTGCAAAGCAATATGAAAGATAGGCTTGTTCAGTCTTACTAGACTAGCAGAGTAGTGACCTAATAGATCATGTCTTGGCTCTCTAATTGGGACAGGCATGTGAGGGAGGATCTTGCTCCCACCATGCTTTGGGAAGAAACAAAACACACCTCTGTGTTGACTTGTATACTGCTGGTATCTCAGCAGCCCTTTCACTGACTTCCTTCTTGGAACCTGGGGAAGGCAGTAATGCTTCCTACCCCATGCCTAGGGAAGCAAGTTGGTAAGGGCCGTTTTGTCTCAATGGGAATCCACACACAAAGAGAGAAAGGGACTTCAAAGATCTTAACAAAAAGAAAATATCTCTGGTAAAATACCACTTGAAAGTTAAGAAAGCAGTGAGCACTATTTCCTTCAGGCTATGCTTTTTGTTGTTTTGAGTCAGCAAGGTTAACCAGAGAAATAGAGCAGAAAGTTGAGATTATTGGGAATGGCTACAGTTGAGTTTTCAAAGCCTTCTTGCATACTTCAAAGGAAAACAACAAACTTTATTCACACAACGCATACTCCTGCTGTCTTAACCCCAAGCTGGCTGTGCAGAGGAGAGAAATGATATGGTAAGGGGGTGTTAGCAAAGAAGTGCAGAAATACTGAGGGATGTTGTAATGATAGGAAAGCTATGCCCCCTCCCCAGCAAAGCCAAGAGTCCTGTACAGCAGGGTTGCCATGTGTCCTTCTTGAAACTGCATTTTTCTGATGGGGTCCACCTCCCTGTCAGGCCAGGTCCAGAGCTCTCAGTCAGCTATTTCCAGCTCTGACATAGCATGTCATGTTCAAATTCTGTTGAGGTATCACCCAGTTCCTGTCCTTACAGAGAAGCAGCCGTGTTCAATGAGGTAATGAGCTGAGAAGATTTGTGGGTGTGCATATTGCAGCAGGGTCAGCCCATGCAATCCATGTAAAGAGCACTAAGTCTGCATTATTTGTCTTAATCTGGCACTCTTACAGAAGCAGCTGTTACTGGGGCTGAATATTTTATCGACAGGACAAACACAGCTAGAACAGCCATCCATCCCAAAGTCAAGTGGGCAGACTTGCATTGCTCAGTGCTGTGACTGCTGAAGCCTAAGGATCAGGATTAACATTCCTTTGTCCACATCCTTTGGCTTGACTGAAGCAGCCTTATGGTGCAGCGTAGGTTGGTAGCTCAGTCCCCACCTCATCCTGTAGCTACTGTGAATAGTTCACTGTGCACACAAGGCAAGACAGCCTACTACGCTCAGGAAAAGGATTCAGCATGTTGCTGCTGCTGGACATGGAGCTACATCCAGCTGGCAAGAATTGTGCATGTGCCAGAGGGAGCACTCCTCTGGGTCAAGAGGGTAAAGGCTTGTATTTTGGGTGGGATCTTCCCACCATGTAAACTTTCTCACAATCCTTGAGTGTGACTTCAGAGCCAGCTAGGTGCTGGGACCCTTTGTGTGTGTAGTATAAGTGTGAATCCAACCAACAGACTAGCTGTTCCTTTCTACAAGATTGTGGGTTGCCTTTGTAAAAAGTTCATGGGGATTCCACATTCACAGCCCCACTCTGCTTCAGCTGGCAGGCTCAGAGAAGGCCACAGGCCACCATCCTCACTGTTGGCCCTGGCTGGGGAATAGTGGCAAAGCCTTGTTGTGGGAAGCTGTTCTCCTAGTCCCTTGCTAAAGAGATGACTTTATTCACCAGGGCTGTCAATCCAACACCTTTCAGCAGCAGGAATTCTGTTTAGAATAAAACAATAGACCCAAAGTTGATAATCAGATGCAAATTATGTACCAGTATGCAGAAGACAAAGATAAGATTTGCATAAAATGTTTGTATGACAGCAGCTAAGTATCCCTAATTTTTTCCCAGAAGGTACCAAAGCACAGAGAGCAGTAATTTCTCACCCAGCTCAACTCCCCTCCTCTAGCACAGCTCTGGTATTTGAGGGCAGACCTGTTCACCAGACAGGTGCCCCTTCCCCTCCCACATACCGGGGGGAGCAGCCTGCTGTGGGGAGGCTCAGGTCAGGCTTGGTGGCAGAGACAGCACTGACTGTTTCTTTCCTCAGGAATCATTTTTTCCAGGAGGGGAAACCATTAGCTAAGAAGGCAAAATAGATTTGCTGCTGCTCTTCTGTATTGGCAGAGCTTGTTCAACAACTGCTCTCTGTGGAGCTTAATATAGTCTTTTGAGGATAGGAAGTTGCTCACCTGCCTCAAACCAACATCTAATTCTTGTTTAAAAAGAGCAATGTGGCTGCTGCACATCCTTGGGTTTGCAGGTGAAGCCCACAATCTTCCTAAGGAGTGCAAGCAAGGTAGCTTCAATGTGAGTGTCCTCCATGGCTGCTTCTCCTCAAGTTGGTGTTAGCTCAGGACTTTTGGTGCAACACTGGGAGGATGCTAATGGCACCCTTGCTTGGAGACTGTAGGATTCCCTCCTGGATGATGCCAGCCAGCCACGCTGTGCTTACTGGGGTTGGCCACACCTCAGACACTGGAGAAGAGACAGTGAGAGAAGGGGTGCTCCTAGGATGTAGGGGCCACGCGACTTGTTTCAAACCCTGAAGCTGCGTGACACAAATGAAAGGGAAAAACTGGGGTTCTCCAGAGATGCCTGTGCACCACACATGAGTCTGATTCATCTCTGGCTGCCCAGAGGCCCTTCTGTCAGATGGAAAAGAGCTGAGCTGTGGCAGTTGCAGCAGCGGCTGCAACAGCAGCAGTGCCCTGTTCTCATAATTCACTGCCATCTGCTTCTCTCAGCCAGAATCTATAGCTGTTCTTCCCCCCTGCCTCCCCCCGACAGTTACAAACATGCCCTAGTTTTTGTCTTCTGTGCAGTATTTTATTTCTGATACTTCTGGGCCTATCTCAGCTGCAGTTCAGCAAAAGAATTGTGGAGTAGTCCTACCTTTCTCCAACTCCAGCTCCATGTATTAGCTATTTTCTGCCAACAGTCATTGATATGAGTGGATGTGGCCTCTCCCCCAGCTCCCCCTCCTTTTTTTCTTCTGTCTCTCTCTCTCACTGGATGTGTGTATATATGTGAACCAGGGCAAGAAACAAAAAAGCTGATGCTTGGAACAGATTAGTTTGCATTACACAGCCGACAGGCTTTCTTGGAGAAAGCTAGATACTGGGAATTCAGCATTTCCCCTTCATCAGTGATTGATTGTCTCTGCGTCGTGGGGGGATTAGAATTCTGCATTTTGAGTTACTCTTAGCAAGTTCAAAAGTCATAAAAATTCACCTGTAACATGAAATCAGGGCTAAGAAAACTTATGCTTTCCTTCCTTGGCTTCATAAATGTGCCTTTTCATCTGCATTGTTGGCTACTTTATTTGAGGCACAGAGGGGTTGTGGCCTTTTTCATCCTAAAGCATTTGATAAACAACTTTAAAAAGAGGTAAATACAGTGTTTGCTGGACAGATGAATACAGATTAAATCCTGCACTCATGTGCCCAAGACTACAAATCACCCATTAACTTCTACTGTATTCCAACAACTCTGTTGACAATGTTTTTGTGTTCTTTTAGCCATACAAAATATTTTTAGATCGGTATTAACCTCTCTGTACTTATGTGGGTGGACGCGCGTGTGTGTATATTATTACCCTTAGTATTAACAATTGTGAAATGTACCTGCTTCATTCACTTTATAAACAGCAGAAATTACTGAACATCAATGAGCTCTGCGCTGAACACAGGACGGGCTGTGTACCGATAAGGAACGAGGAATCCTAGCTACAAGGAATATATAATCTTGCAATCATGTTATTGCTTTTAAAATCTAAGAATAAGGTCACAATCTATTTCTCTTTTAAAGGTCCATTACAGTTCCTCTACAATTTTGTGTTGTGAAATGTGTTTGGCTTAAAAAAGACCAGGCTGACTCTGCAAGCAAGGGAGAATATTTGTGAAACATCTGAAGGAGAGCTTATCAAACCATATTGGAGCAGTAGTTTATTAAAGATTTAACCCCTTTGACATTTTCCTTTTTGTTTACGGTTTGTTCACATCCCTCTAGCTCACAAATATACTGTTTATTGTCCTTCAGATTTTCCATATCATTAATTCTGGCTGGAGGCTCCAGCGACAGCTGTATTTGAAGAAACTAGATTATAATTGAGAGAAATTATTAATGATTTTGTTGATGCCCTCTGCCTTTCTTATTGATTTCCCTGGAAATCATCAGCTTGGTTGTACTCTCATGAAGCTCAAATGGCGAGGGCGTACATGTGTGAATGTCATGATCCGCTGAGGTTTAGGTGTGTGCGCCAAGGGCACGGGAGAAGTTCTCTCCTGCTTGGGGTGAGTAAGCCACCCCCGTTCCCAACACCCTCCTTTCCAGCCTGGCACAGTGAGAATGCATCATGTGTGCTGACTACAGTTTATAGGGCAGAAGAATTTGTTTTATAGAAGATAACCCAATTATCTGCATCCTTTCATTTAAGTGAGAGGCTACATTTGTAGCTATAAGATAATGATTGCAGGCTCAGCTTTGCAGAGGTGAGTTTCTCTAACTTGTTACAGACAGGGCTGGTTTCAGACATGGGCAAATCTGTTGGTTTCCAAAGGTGGGAGCCTACCAGGGGCAAACAGAATCCCAGTTTGCCTGGGTTGGAAGGGATGGGGGTGGCTGTAGCTGCAGACACAAGGTGACTGTCCAGCCTTTCTCCTCAAGCTCTGCAGTATCAAGGGGGTAGAAAAGAAGAAACATCCTGGGAGGGACCCACCCTGTGGCTGCCACACAGCTGAATTTTGCCTGCCCAAGGGTGAAGAGAAAATCCTTGGGCTGCAAAATTAACTTTTGCCTACCCGGCTGATAAGACTTGAGCCAACACTGATTATGGAGGTGTCTTCACCTCCTTCTATTTTGACTACAAAGAGAGGCTTATTGAAAAGTTGATTTTGATCCCTGTTAAGAAAAAAAATAAAGAAAGGAGAAAGACAATAAAATTCCTCTTGCTTCAAGATTTTAGATTTAAGTCTCACTGGCAATACAATATTTTCTGAAAGTGTTAAGTGACTTGAGGAGGAATATTTTGAATCTAAAATCATTTACATTACTTCCATTTCAATATGTTTGTAGCATCTGCCACTTGTTTTTGTGACCTTCTCTGAGTCCAACATAAACACATTATTCTGCAACTTCTTAAATAAAGGTAGGTTAGACACTGCTTCCACAAGAGGCAAGACACTGCTTCCACAAGAGGCAATTTACTAAATCAGGGATGATAAATGTAGAACTGCAGTTTGCAAATGAAATGTGATTCTCTACCAAGACAAGGAAGGGGGGAAAAAAAGTTCTAATATGAGAAATTTCTATTGGTAATTTCTTGATTTTCCAATGCTTATTTTCCAGAGAGACAGGTATCTTTTTGTTCCTGTAAAATATTCCTTCTCAGGCATCTTCCATCAAAATGTCTGCTGTTTTCAGGGGCTTAGAGGTGCATTTTGCAGACATAGTGAATGAAGAAAAATATTCAACATGAGATACCTCCCATATGATGTTCAGAGCAGGGATGAGTTTACCCCCTGTCAGCTGTCAAATTCCATTTTATCTCTGAGACCAGGTATGCCAAGGGCAGCTGGACTGGCTCCTCAGGCAGAGGGAGCCACATTTCACCCTCTTCCTCTCTTACTTTCCTATCAGCCCCTCCAATCCCTGCAGCTTCCTCCAAGGGCAGGACTGTAAGGGAAGCCTGGCAGAGTGTGAAGCAAGGGAAAGGGTGCCAAAAAGTGGGGTGAAGAAAAAGAAGGGCTGACTGGGCAGAGCTGCCAAGGTCCTGGGGACCCTGCACAGCCTCCAACTGCGCTGCCTATGCCCCAGGACCACAGCTCAGACCAGCCTGGGGCCACCAGTCCCTGCTCCAGTGACACTGCAGCAGTGCCATATTACATCCTGGCTTTCCCCGAGTTTTGTTTGTCCACTTGCCTCCACCATCTTTCTAGCACTACTTGCTTCTTTTCCCATGCTTCAAGCTGCCCCAATGTCCCTCTTTCATCCTTCCCTCAGGCCATTTCCCACCCCCTCCTTTCTCTGCTTGTCCCTATTAATTTCTGATTCAGTCCCGCCCTGGCTTCCCACTTGCTGCTCCCACTTTCCTGGATCTTGTTGGCTCCTCCAGTCCCTTCTGAAGCTTGCTGGAGATGTGGCTACTGCCTTTCTCAGTCCTGATGCCAGAGACTGGGAAAAATCAGAGGGGGGAAATTGGAGGCATTTATTCCTCAGTGCCAGCCTCACATGCCATGAAACCTTCCAGCACATCAGATATTGTGGTTTACCTGCAAATCTGAGGGCTACTGAACAGCTGTAAATCTGATCTCAAATGTGTATTGTTCCTTAAGAGTAACAGTTCCTGACAGAATATGGCACTGCTCTATGTGAGATACAAATGAATGGTTTATTATTGGCTTCTCAGAAATCAGAACTGGAGATTGTTGTTCACAATGCGCTCTGATTAGAACAGGAGGTCAGATCAGTAGTGTTTCCTTCTGTCTCCATAGTCTCTGAATGATTTGGTCCATATAAAAAAAAAATTACACAGTTTTCCACTAATTTTCCTGCTTTACTTTGCTAATAGGGAAGTCTGCTGCTGCTGATACTCAAAACCCTCATCTGGTTTTCCTGGAGAAGTTTGGATGCAGGGGCTGGTTTAGCAAGGAGAATCGCTTCACCCTTCACTGGAGCACAGCCACCTGGGGAGCTGCAGGGAAAACCTTCTTTGGAAACCCCCAGGGTGAGTGTGCAATGCTCAAGACACGAGGGGACACGCATGAAAATACTGCAGTGCCTTGTGAGCCCCTAGGGGGAGGTTGTCACAGAGGGGATTAGTTTTCAAGCCTTTAAAAATATGCCATCTATACAACAGGTAAACCAAGCCTTACCTTGATTCCAGTGGCCCTGAATTTGGCTTTACTTCAGCTCAACACCCTATGTAATATTCCTCCCCCTTTGTGAGGTACTGAGCAATGGTGTGTGGTAGAGCTGGTTGCTCCCAACATCTTTGTGGCTCAGTGCGAGGTCACCCATCAGGCACATCTGCCCAGCACGTCTTTCTGGAAGCAGTAATAGCCACAGCCATCAGTCCCTGGCTTTAGTATCAGGCTAGCATGATTAGCTCTTTTTCTCTTTCTTCTGAGGACTAGACGTAACTGAGAAATCAATCAAACTTCAACCTCTGCCAGCCTATAAAGGGTGGAGGAGGTGGAGGTTCCCAGCAGGTTGTATGATCTGTCATTTCTCCTCTGGTTTGAAAGACAGGGAGAGGAGAAATGTCTTTGCTCCACATTTCCGCTAACTTTCTTGGCATGATGAGCTAGCCAGCTAATAAGCAAGTAATTATACATTGGAATACACAGTTCAGTGGCATTGCTGTCTGCCTGCAGCAGCCCTGAGAAATGAGGGAAGAAAATACTCTGTTTCAGCTCTGCCTCACTATCTGAATTTGGGCGAGTAACACCTCAGCATTGTGTTCCATCCCCCTCTGCCTCACACAGGAGAGCGCTTCCCGATGCTCGCTTTTGGTCAGGAGTGCAATTCATGACCAAGATGACGATGCTGGCAAAACCCGCTTGTGTGAGTGTGGATTCATCTGCTGCTTTGCTTGGGAGCAGCGAGGAGATGGGTGCCCATCCTGGCAGGAACAAACAGCTCTGCTGGTAAACTGTGTCCTTTCCACCAGCAGCACCCCCACACTTGTATCGTGTCCCCACATAGCCTCAGCCTTTCTAAAATGAGTAGAGCAGCTCAAATGAAAAACACATCGGTAAATGCAATTGGTGTTTCTATAATTTCCTCCCAACAGGGTTTTTCTGTTAATTTTCTGTATGTACCATCTCGTGTTTCTTGGTTTTACAGTAATGGCCCTTCTAAGTCCAGTTTGCCAGAGAATTGTTATAAATAGTCACTGTAAATTGAATCAGTCTTTCACTATATGCTTTCTAAATGCATCAAGATATAGAGGAAAGACAAGGATGTCACAGTGCCCAGATGTAACACCCTTATTTAAGGATATTTAAGCATAGAGGCAATATGGAATTGTGGTTCAGACCCATCCCAAAGGTAAGGAGGGTGCAGCAACCCCTGTGGGGTGTGGGTGTTGTGTTTTGAAATATGTTTTCACCAGACACAGTTCCAAGCATTTTCTCTTCTTTGCACATTTCTTTTGTAATTTCTGGATTTGGGAAAAAAAAAATGTTTAAGATATTTTACTGGAACAAGTAGTTTGTTAAAAATGTATCTGTCACTGGACAGGAGCAGAAGTATGTGCATACAGGTTCACACAAAATAAAAAATAACTGGATTCTTGAGTCAAGTGCTTCAGTGGTGGTCAACAACACCTGAAAATGAAGAAGAAATAGTAACTTGTAAAAGTACCTCACAGACTATGTCTAGCATCCAACAAAGAAACTCCTTCTGCCCAAGTTAACCCTTTAGGCTTCATTCTCAAACTCAGTTAGAGGAGCCAAGCCTGACAGGCTAGTTTTGCTCCATGGGCTAGATTCAACTCACAAGAAGACAGTGGCTTTTGGATTAACTGAGAGGGGCCATCTACTCTTGTAAAATTTATTTTTAATTAAAACACCACTGTCCACATCCAGCTTTGGGTACCTCTGAAGAAGACAGGTATGCTGGGGCCACTGTATTTCCAACAAAAGCTCTGGCTCTAGCATTTCCAAAACTCAGGTTGAAGCTGGAATCATTTATAATTCTCCTGGAAGGAGTCTGGTCAGATGGAAGATGGGTCAGGCCCAGAGAGTGGATTTGTGGTAGTGAAGGGAAATAGTGATGAGCTGCAAAGCTGCCAAATAGAGAGCACGGGCAAGCCTCTGGTGGGAACCAGGCTGACTGGGATAACTCCAGCCAGAAGAGCTGGTGATGCCCAGGTGACCTGGGGATTGCATGCCCGTTCTCCTGGGTGGAATGAAGCTCACACCAATAAAGGGGCTGTTTGCACAGTGGCAGTGCACACAGGCTCTGGATAGCTTTGGATTTCAGGTTTTTTTCATTGTCATGTTACAGTGAGAGGCTGGTGGAGAGCCGTATCGCTGATGAACAATGCATGGTTCCCCAGAAAGCAATGGGGCTGCTTCAGGCATTGAATTTTGTGCTGTTGTTTGCAGCCTGCCTGGCACACTGTTGAATTTTTCTGTAACCATCTCTCCCACCTCTTGTGGTCCAGGATCAGTAATGAGGGAAAATTCTGGCAGAAAAATAGTTCTATCTGCAGCTTCCTTTTCACATCCAAACCACAGATGCTCACCTTCCTGAAGTGAGGGGAGCTCTGTCTGGAGACAAACAGGGGGTGAGGAACTTCTTGTGTGTAATTTTAAGTCAATGCATTGATAATGGATCAGCTTCCATTGCAAGGACTCCTCCAAAAAGGAGTGTGGCCACTGAGCAACTGAAGTGAGGAGGTATCTGCTGGGGTGTTTTCTCGACAAGTGGTCTCAGGGCATGTGAAACCACAGATTCACCTGAGCACTCTCACAAAAGCGACTCTGCAGGATGGCCTCCTCGTGTCGGGCTATGGGAGACACAACGGGCTCTCTGTGGCCAAAGGTTGTCTCCACCAAGGCTTTAACAGAAAAGTCCCATCTGAGAGCTGCACTATGTAGATTTTACTTTGACTCCGATCAATCAATCATCCCCATGCTGTGAGTTGTGTTTAAAAGCTCTCATGGGTAATACATGTAGCGCAGTCTCCTGGGAGTGCTGACAACTGCTTCAAACACAACCCTCTGGCTGAAGGCATCTTCTTGAGGAGTAGCTCTTTTACCCTCCCCAGCACCAGCACCTCCACCACAGCACAAATACCACAAATTTCAAATCATCTCCTGGCACTGACAATGCTTCCCTTGCTGACAGTGGCAGAGAGCAAGAAGAGAGGAGAATCATACCCAAACCCTTTGTATCTCCTCTCTGTGAAAAAGCATCCCTCTCCAGTGCACTTCAGGAGACGTGCGCTGGGAGAGGAAGGCTGAGGCAATAAAAGGAAGTGGAAGAAAGGGAGAACAAGTTCCTTTGACCAGCACCAACTTGACATTTTTTCAACTCACTTTTAACACATGAAAGGGAGGGTGGGGAAGAAGAAGAAAGCATGAATGCATGAGGAGAAGGAGGCAGAGAGGAAAAAAAGATCAAAGAAAGGGTGAAACAGGAAAAAGATGCTCCCAGTGATGCTGAGACACTTGTCTGTGCCTCTATGCCAGCCCCGATCTGTCCTAAAGTACAAGAGCAAAAAACCAGCAGGATCTCTGGCAAACTAGATATATAGGGTAAAAAGCATAGAGACTGGCAGAAAATATTCAGTTAAAAGCCTGTGTGTTTACTGCACAGGAAGCGGGATGCTGTGTGTGTCTGCACTTGAGCTGAGGGAAGAAGAGTGAGCACACATTGAGATCACAGGGGCAAGAGACTGCAGTGGCTTTCACATAAGCCTTAACCAGGAAACAGACGTTAGTCATATTATCATCAGGTAAAAGCAGGAATAGCAAGGTCCAATACAATGGCAACCAGCTGCCAGAAATCCCACCGTGGCCCTGGAAGTGGCTGCATCAGGGAAGTGTAGGGAGGAAGGGTGGTAAAGTTCAGGCAGGATGAATACTTTGGGTGAGGAATAGAGATAGACTCCTTCTCCATCACTCCTTTCAGTACCAAACACTCTCTGTGATGAGGGAGCTAATCAAAAAGGTAGAGAATACACAAGAGGCTCAGAGGTGCTATCAGTGCTGTAAAATGCATCTGGGAAAAAGCGAATACAGCATAGGTGTATTCCCTGGAGTGGAGATGAGGAGAACTGAGGACAGCAAAGCAGAGCCTTTGGGATTTATAGCCCTATCTTGGCATGCTTCACACTGGAAGCAGAAGACACCCAGGAGGATCTGGAGCAGGAGCAGCACCAGTGTTAAGGATGGTGGGAAGCGGTGCTCTCGGTTAGAGGGAATTTTTTCCTCAAAAAGATACCGATTCCAGCACTTCAAAATGACGAACTAGCATTTTTAATTGTTTGTTTGTTTGTTTGTTTGTTACAGTTGTCCCGTGAAGAGCAATTAAGCAGAAAGAAACCAGACAGTGGACAGTTTCCCTGCATCCTGTCATTGTAGCTTTGCTTGTGCTTTCCCATTTTACAACAACTCATGCTTTACAGAGTACTTGGTGCTGTTGCCTCTAGCTTGTTTATAGCGGTCTGACAGGGCTCCCCCTCCCCGCACACACTGGCTTTCCCCCTCTTTGGCTCTCTCGCTGCCCTGTCTCCCTGCCTTGGGCCGGACCTTGCCCCAGCTCCTCCATGCAGACCTGTGCTGCAGATAGAATTCCCAGGGTTTTCCATCTCCCTGCTAATACCTCTGCTGCAGTGCTAGAGTCCTCTGGTTTTCCCCTTGTGACTTCTTGTGCAGCACCGGGAATCACCCTGGCTTGGCCCATTGCCTTTCAGGTGCCCCACTGCATTCCTTTTCCCTTCTCACTTTCCATTTCTACCCCCTTTTAGTAAACCATAGCAAGGGAAGTGCTGCAGCAAAGCTTCCAGCTGGGTTGTACTCACTTCCACACACGTGTGTAGGGAGGGAGGGGAAGAAGAGATCAAACTTCAGGGATCCTGGAGACATACTTGGATGTGGTGCTGAGAAGAAAATGAGCAGGAAGCAGGTGACAGAAATGTCAGGCCACAAGCTCAGGAGATCACCGGGCCCCACAAATAGCTGCATCATCCCAGGAAAGAAATAAATGACAGGCTGCACCAGAGTATAGCACAAAAACATTGACACAAAGAGAATTAATGTTCCTGCAACTGGACCTTGGCCTCACACAGTTCTTCAATCGTCTCGTGCCTCGTGACACTGTGCTATATATGATTTGCTCTCTTTGAACACCCTGTCTTTCCCAGAGACTGTCTACCTCTTAACATAGCTGTGAAATATAGGTGATGTGGTATGTATAAATATTTCAAAGAGACAGGACTCATTTGACAAGTGGGGTCTTGGGGAGGGACTGGAGACTCTGAGTCCCAGCTGGAAAGACCAGCTAAATACGTTCTGCGGTAACAGTCTCAGGGGAGGAAAGTCATCCCTCATCTTTGCTTTTGGGCAAGTAGAAATTACTGCAGGGTATGGTTTCCTTATGACAAGTAAATTGCTTAGCAAGTGTGCATGGGAGCACTGGCTTGCTGTTGCCCACTGGAAACACCATAGTTATGAAGTTATGATTTATTAGGCCCCAACCAATAATTATTAATTACCTTATTTAGCAAATGTAGTTAGGTACTTGGATTTTGGCAGTATTTTTTTCCACTCATACTATATACACGGAGAGTTGACAGCCTTTTCTAATTATTTATTATCCGATTATTTTTCCCTTTAATTCAATGGACTGCTCACAAACAGTCTCACTTTATGTCCTGCTGTTCCCTAATTGTATGAGTTCAAAGGTACTTCTGGCACAAATACCTTTATTTGCTAAGAGAAAGCTGTGTTATCTCATGTACTTTGGAAGTTTACTTGGAAATTCATTTTTCATAAGCAGTTGTGCCAGTGAAACATGAGCATGCTGTGTGTTGAATGTTAACACAAAAAAGGGGTGTGAAGCACACACTTGAGGGATTGATTTTTTCTGAGATTCATAATCTAGATATGTAACTTGTTCAAACTCTGAGGCTCTATTCCATAACCTAATGAGAATCTCTGGAAAAAAAAATCCCAAACAAACAAAACACAAACCAAAAACAAACAAACAAAAAACCCCCAAAAAACAACAACAAAAAAGGCTACAAAATGCCCCATAAATATCCTTATATCAAAATTATGAGTAGAAAAGCAAAAAGACTTGTGTCTCCATGTTTGTTGTTTTTTTTTTCATCACCATGAAGTTTCCTGGATCTGCAAGCACCTTGTTGCCTCATTTCCTCGTGCTGCTTTCAGCCTGCTTCATGCAGATGTGGACAATTTCACTTTGTCTCACCACCGTCAGCTCCTGCTTCTCCCCATGGCCTGGCAAAGGGTCTGCTCTGCCTATCCCCAGCGCTGGCTGCCTCCTTCTACCCACACACCCTTTATTAATGTTGCCATCACTCACGGTGGGAAGGATTAAATCCTTCTCAGAGAAGGGTTTATTGTATTAAAATAACAAGCTTGCTCACGCATCAGGTGCTTTGGTAAGTGCCCTGCTCCATGCAGTCATCTTCATCTTTGGAAAGGACACCTCAGAGCGCGAAGCCCACAGTTTCTTGGCAACTGTTATTGGCTCGGTTATAGGGGAAAAGAAAAAATAAGGAAAAAAAAAAACAGGAAAAAAAACAGGAGGGAAAAAAAATCAAACCAAAAGAAAGCAGTTTCATACTGGCGACACCCTGACAAGTGAGTGAATAGGGTCGGGTGGGAAATCCTTGCTGGTCCCTGGGGTGAAGCTGCCCCGTCCGTGGCGCCGCTCTCCCCGCTGCGCGTTACTGCCTTTCTCTCCCGCTGAGCACCACTTACAATAGAAATAACTGTTTACTAATTAGCGGCTACGGCTATATCTATTAATTGCTTGTTCGTTAGAGCATGACCAAGCAGTCAGCCGCTCTCCGGGGCATATCTCTCAATATTTTTTCT
>VXBW01001032.1:305180-351102 GCA_013400375.1 Thinocorus orbignyianus | reverse complement strand
CCCTCTCCTCTCCTCCCTGCCCTGCCCGGGCGGGATTGCTTCGGCTCGGGGAGGTGAAGAGGAGGGTGGCCGGCATCCTGTGCCGGGGGTCTCCCCCGCCGCCGGGGGCAGCCCCCGCTCCCCGCCGCCGGTGTGTGCAGGGCGNACCCCCCCTTTCCCTCTCCCAGCCCGCTCTTAATTCTTGCTTTACAAGATCTGCATTTCCAATACACTGGGAAAAAATAAATAAAAGCAACCCACAGGACTTGCCTCTAATAACAAGCCGGCTTTATCTTGGCTTACAACTCAGTAGTGCGTTGCTGTAAAGTCCTTCTGGAAGGCATGCCTCTGCCTCTAACAAGCCAAGCTCTCTGAGCTCTGAAGAGAGACCCCAGTGAGAGAATCCAGCCCCCCCGCTCCCCCTTTTTTAACAGCACGCAGCCAGTTTCTTGTCTGAGCTCTGGCAAAGATCAGTTCAGTCTCACTGACTATGGGTAAGTCTTTGTAGGTCACTTTTTAATGATGTATTTCTTTAATGGAAACAATTCCTCCTTTCTCCTTGAGGGCTGGGATGTTAATTTGAGTTTGGGTCCGTTTTGTAAAATAACCATTTCAAATAGAGAGTATTTAGCTTCCTTTCTTTTTTTCTTTCTTCCTCCCAGTATGTGTGTTTTCTCCTAGTCTGCCTGTCCAGATGAAAATTGTAGGACTCTACAAAGGCTGGAAAGATGAGGAGTGGAATGAGTTTGTGGTACAGAAACCAGGTCAGGGCAGGTTATTTAATCCTTTAGAACAGGTAATCTTCTAACTGAACTTTTACTATTTTGTTTTAGTGTGCTTGCTGCTGAGTAGCTGTCACTTGCTGTAGAATGGCCCTCTCTGCCCAGGTTTGTAGCAAGAGGGACAGAGCTTAAAACCAGTTTTTCTTAAATGTGCTTTAGGAGGTTTCCTGTTGTATTTTTTTTCATCCACTTCAGTGAACTTGCATTTGATAGGGTTGCTGCTAAATTAGATCTTCAGAATAACTTACTGATGTTTTTGTCTTTTCCTCTCAGAGAGAGACTGGGGAAGCTGTGTACAAAAGAAAGCGCACATACAGACATGCACTAAGATGAAGGCATCCTTTTAAGCCAAAATGGTACACTACTTCTGTCTGTTCTCCTACTTAACTACACAAAGGAGAAATTTGGTCTCTTCCCTCCTCTGCCTCTTCAAATTATCTGTTGAGACCATCAAGAGCCTTAATACGCAGCTGTCTGAGTGCAGCCCAGAGCGGTGTCTCGCAGAATCAGCACATGGCAAACTTCTACGGAGACTGATAGTTTTCATACTGTCTTTTCTCAACCTCGCCTTCAGTCCACTACTCTGCACTGATTTCATGCCTCGTGCAGCCAGTACTGTTTGCTTGGATGTGAAATTGCTTATTGATGGTTCAAGAAGAGCCGATATATTGTTGTATTTGCAAGGATAAATATAACAGTATTAGAAACTATCTATACTGCTCCCCCCGCCCCCTTTGGTTTGTCCTAAATGTTGGTCTCTCACCATAGCTTTAATCTGTACTTGAGCGTTTTGTGTTGTGAATGTCGATCTCATGTGGCACTTAATGTAGAAATTATGGGAGCTCAAGTGTCATGTTTCAGATCTGTTTTTCTGCTTTTGAGTATTTATTTATGGCAATGGAGATGGGGGGTGGCATCTATATGGGTCTATAAATATATTTTACTTCGGTAAATCTGCTGAGATTAAATCAGATTAAATGAGATAAAGTATCCATGTGATGTACCCTTTAAATAATACACCCACATGGATGCGCACAAAAGACCTCTGTCTAAGGAGAGCAGAGTTGTTGGAGAGGTTTATTGAGATGAATGGTATAAATAAAATGTGTGTAAGGGGGTTTCTGGGAAAGGAGCATTCGCAATGGAGGTACAATTTAATTAGGAGTCAAGGTGCTTTTAGCCTGCTACCTGAAGAGACTTGTTATATAAATTGGCATTTGTTGTAATGACTGAAGTGTGTCTGAAACCCTCTTCTCATTAGCTGATCCCATCCTTTCAGCCTTGTTTGTTGCAGTAAGACAAGGCCAGCCTGATACAGAAGGCAGTTCAGCAGACTGCCAAGAGGCAACTTTTATTAGCCTTTTGCGGTTGCCCATTTCCCAAACTGCATGTGCCTTTCAGCCCTGGTGCTCATCAAGATGAGCAGCGAGCTGCAATAGATCTCTGGCAGATTTCAGAATTTAGGGGGAGGGCGGAAGAGGTAAGGAGAAAGAAGACTTGCCCCCTCCAGGTTTGGAGTTACCACCACTTGAAGACTGCTCAGTTAGACTGACAGGGGAGGATGGAGGGGGGGTTCCAAAGAGAAGGCTGAGCCTCTTACTTCCCAGTCAGCCTTGCAAACCTGGGGACTTGCGTAGCTCTGGTTCAGAGCTTGCACGGGGCTGCCGCTTTGCTTACTCCTCGCTCAGTATAGAATTAGCGTTTCTGGATTGTCTTGCAACTAGCACAGTCCAGCTCATCATCGTCAGCCTTTCAGGCTGCATAAAAGAGTGAGGTGTTTCATCCCCCGCCTCTCATAACTCAACTGCAGAAAAGGCATTTCAGGAATAGTCATCCTGCTGTGTGATGTGGAGCAACTGCAAGGTGATGGGAAGGGAATAAAAGGAAAGTTTTGGCTGGGCAGTTGGGAAAGCTGCCTGGCACAGCGATCATGGGGGCTGGATGGGCTTAATTCCTTCAGGCACTTGAAACTGGTGGGGGTGAAGCGCTTGCAGCACAGAGTGGTCCTGCCCTGGCCTCTGAGGTGGGAAATAAATGACCCAGTAAAGCTCTTTCTTTAAAGAGACATCATCGCACTGATTCACCTGTGAGATGCCACTACAGGCAGCCAAAAAGTCTAGTGGAAGAATGTTTTCTTGCGTCTGTGATGGTGGAGTGTCATGGTAAAACATATCCTGGGTTTAGGCCATAAACATCTTCACTTTTTCATTTCACGTACACAGGACGTGATTTGTTTCCAGCTCCTTTTACCTGTAAAGTAAAAGCCTCTTTTCCCAGAGTTTTCAATGCAGTATTGCCGAAGTAGGGTGCCTTGTGCCCTATTTGAACCTGTGTGTGTCTTTTCCTGCCAATTTCTGGGGACACAGATACACCTGGTGATCTGAGCCAGTCCCTCTCCCCTGCCTGTTGCTGTTTAACCTGTGGGAAGCCCAGACGAGGGGCTCTTCAGTTTTCTTGCTGTTATCCCAGTGCATCCTGTGCCCTCAGAAATGGGTGAGCAGATCACTGGCTAAAGTAGTGGTGGACCTGGCTCCCATGAGCCACTTCTTGGCTGATTCTGTTTGGAGGATCACTGCTCGTACGTTGTGTTTTCCAACATAGGTAGATAGATATATTTAAATGTTTGTGTGTATATATATACACACATGTACCCACATTCTTTGCCCTCGGCCATTTCTCTTTGTTGTCCGGCCCTTAAATCTATGGTGGTTTAGGCTGTAGCCTTCTGTTTACAGGAATGAGTTTTGTAACTGGAAGGCTATGGGAACAGTCTCACCTAAGGACCGGGTTGGTCCAAGATTTGCATAGCTCTTTAGCAGCTCTTTAAGGTCAAAGCATTAAATCTGTCCAGCCCTGTGCTTCAGTGTGCCTTGCTGTTCTCCAGCTCTAGTGTGTCGGTTTCACCCTCCTGTGACACTAGAGCCTCTGATTTTAGGTCAGGTCAGTAGCTTCACACGCCAGATAAGCCCTCCATTGGCTTTAATATGCAGTACTAGAAAACTGACATTATCCTCTTGACAGGTTGTTTGCAACTTGCTGGTACAAGTCAAAATATTTCACTATAGGTGTCATCAGAAACCACCATCCTATGCTAATTTTTGTGGGAACATGAAGACAGATGTTGAATAATTTGACATGAGCAGCATAGCTTTTAAAATTATCACCGTGTCAGGTTTGCACTGGATTTTTTTTTTTGAAATATATATCTGTATTTCTGATAACTATATATCCCTCCCCTCTCTCTTAAACTTAAGTGGCTCCCAGTGACTGGGAGATGAGGCAGAAGATGGCCTTGGAGGTTCAGTAGTCAGACAGCAATTCAGCAGTGGCAGTAAAGGATGCTGTGCTGCTGAGGCTGCTGTTCTTATTTTTAAGTAACGAGACTAAGTGACTTCCATGCTAGTAACTGAGATCTTGTGACACTTCCCGTCATCCAGAAGCCCTACTGTTTTGCTCGTGTTTTGACTAGAGTTACTGCTATTCTGCTTGCTTGAATAGTGCAGTTTCAGAGTTCCAGTCCCTCCTTCCACAAATACTGTGCTCCCTTGGTTCATTAAGCATACTCTGTACCTAAGAGCCCTGCCTGCATGGCTGTGGCTTGTTATGAGGAGGGCAGAGTTGAGGGGTAGGAAAAAAGTGCATTCTGCCCAAAGTCAGTGGGCTGACAAAAGCAAGAGAGAGAGAGACTTCTATTAGTGGAAGACTGCTCAGGATGGGGGGTGAGTATTACTCCATTTCTGGGAATGTCCTGAACCCTATCTGCAAAAGGTTTCTTCAGCCAGCATAAGGTAACTCTACAGTCAACTAGTTTGCCTGTGTGGGTCTGCAGAGACAGTTCGCTGGTGAAGTTCTCATCAGAGTAGGTGCGATGTTGGTATTTTTTGTGCAGAGGGGTTGCTGTGTTGTGTCCTCAGAGGGAGCTGCATTTTGCTGTGAGGAAGACAAGTGTTCAGCTTGTGAGGGCCTCCTAACAGGCAAGATGCAGTGGAAAATGTCGGTTTGTTCTCAGAGATGCTGTGGGGTGGGTACCTGCATCTGGTAATACCGTGGGGGTGTGTTTAGGCTGTACTTGGCAGCCCGTGTCTCATTAAAACCTTGAGACCATTTTTGCTCTCAAGCAGTCAAGGCAAACACATTAAGTACCATGTCTCCAAACCACCTCCTTCCAAGCCTCAGCTGCTGGTGTTGCACTGGTTTAAATTCAGAGGGGAAAGCGTGCCAATGTCCTCCAGGCTTGTGGAGGAAGGGGAGGGATATGGTGCTGACACTGTGCAGTAGCATGAGGATCTGGCAAGGCCTCCAGAATTCACCAGAATGATGTGCTGCAAAGAGGTGGGAAAGGAGACAGCGCATGTTTCATGTCTCTGTGTCCATCTTTAACTGGTGAGATCTCTGCTCTGTTAGGATTCAAGTACCTGCTTTGAAAAAGAAAAAGCTTTCATCTGTCCTTTATTTGGGGGAAGGGGTTGAAGGAACAACAGAGGTTTGTTTTTTTATATCCAAGCACTTGCTTATAGTTTAAAAGAACAAATTAAATGTGTGATAACCCATGGAGCTGATGATCAAAAGCGCTGCATTAAAAAGCTAGGAAAGAACTTGAGAAGTGGAGCCAGGAAAGGGAGATCCCGGGCATCAGCTGGTCTTGGATGAACAAAAGTTAAGTCAGAGAAGGGCTGTTACCACCAGGTTACCTGGAACAGGACTTGTTGGGAGGCAGAAAGTTTTTGTGCCCGGTGTCAGGCATTTCTTGGAAAGGCGGCTTTGGCTCCTGGGTTGCTTTCCTGACTTCTGCCCAGATGTGATGCGCCGGCTGCCAGCGACTCCTGCTCTCTCTCCAGGGGCTCCTGCTCTCCTTCCCTCGCCCACGGGAAAGGTGAACGAAGCTACTGGTCCTTCACCGTCCTGCCTGCGAGCTTCCCTCGCGCCGCGGCTTGGGAGCACATCTGGGCAGAGGGGAGTGCAACATCTGGGCGGCGGGGGATGCTGCTCCGCCGCTGCCCGGCAGAGGGGGGTGTTGCACCGGCCCGGGCCGGGGAGGGGATGCCCGGGGGGTGCCCTTCCTCACCCGCGGGGGCTGGGGATGCCCGGGGGATGCTCAGGGCAAACCCTCTGGGAAGCGAAACGCTGCTTCGGGGGCGCCCGTCTCCTGGCAGAGCGAGTGCTCACGCGTGGGGCTGGCTGACCGGGCGTCCCCCGGGTGACGGGGCTGATCGCCCCGGCTGAGCGTCAAGGAACGCCCCGGGGGCAGCTTATCCTCTCCGTTGCCGCCTTGGTGGGCTTGGGGAAAACCCCCGAGGGTGGGAATCGAGGCCAGAGCTCGCGGGAGTGGGCGCCTGAGATTGAGCTGCTGCTTCCAGGCTTTTGGTGTTGGCTGCTTGCATCTCGCTCTGGTTTGGTGTAGGGTCTGAAGCTCTGTCACATTGAACCTAAGCGGTTCATGATCCCTCTCTCCCCATGCCCTCTCCCACCCCCTATTTCTCCCTTGTGGAATGGGAAAGTGTTATTCTTTCCTTCGTGGAGCATCTTCTTGTCTGTTTCCCATAGAAGATCATACAATAAAGTGAGTGCAGACCTCTTAAATTCTTAATTAGCTTTTCAACTGTAGTCTCCATGGTTTTGTTTTTTCTTCACGTGTCTGTGTGGTTATGGTTTTTGGATTATTTTTTGTTTGTTTGCGGTTCTGGTTGGTGGGTTTTGATTCTCAAAAATAGAAGGTAGGATTAAAGGAGTTACAGGAATCTGAACAGGTATGAGGCAGAGGAACCCTGCTCAGGCAGGAGAAGAAAAGATGACGGCATGGTGGCGGCTGGCTCTGTAGTGTTCGGGTGAGAGTATTAGTGCTGTGTTATATCTCCTTGGCTATGTGAGGCAGCAGAGCTGGGGATGCCACAGCAGAGGTATTTGATTGATGCTGGGACTTTGGCTCTTGGAAAGCGTGTCCTAGGGGCCCTAGCTTAATGCAACATCTTCTGAGCATTGTGGCTGCCTACAGGGAAGTCTTTTCACCAGTGCATTGGCTGCGCTGTATCCCAGGTCAGCTTCTGATTACTGATACCTTTAGTTTTAATGCCCAAATACTCTGTTCCATGGCTGGTGAAGGGACATGCCCGAAGGTAACCAGGGAACTAGAGAGAGAGAGAGAGAGATGAATATAAATGACTAGTTCTTAAAATTGTCTGCTGCTTCTTCTAGTCTAGGCAATATGGTTACTCCAGTGCGTGCTCATATGACTGTATTCCCAAAATCTACAGAGAGCTTTATGGTCTAGTAATGTCTAAACTCCTCTGAGAATGATGCTCCCTTTGCACCCTTCTGTAAAGCACTCTGTGTTCTCAGTATCCTGATAGTAATGAACAGCAGCGTAGATGCAGTTAACCTATTTCAGTGGTTGCAAGTGAGGCAGGACAGCCTGTTGGGGACAGCTGTGGTGCCGGAGTGGCTCGGTGGTCTGGAGTTACCAACACTGCTCTGAGAGCAGGTCCTGGCTCTGTGCTGAGCTGCAGACCTCCAGAGAGAGGGTGCAGCAAGGTGGGGGTGAGCAAGGATCTCAAGCAGGTTTTATCGAGCCAGCCAGCCTCTCGCTTTCTTGTTGCTCCTCTCATTTGTACTGCAGATCACTTGTGGATGCAGTGTTGGCTGTTACTCCTTTGCTTTAGCTTTCATAGGGGAGATATTACTGAAGTAACTAAAAATCTAAACTGTGATGTGCTGGTTTGTGGTTTCTCTCCGCTGTGAGCTGTAGCATAGGACAAACGGTGTGCAGATAGTTTTGCTGGGCTTGTGTAAATGGAAATGATGGCAGGGTGAGGATAGCAATTGACAAAGGTGCAGTAAGAATGGCAGTTTCTAAAGACAAATTAGCAAGTGTCACTTAAAAAGAACTGACATAACGTTGAAAGCTGAGGTCAAGCTGTGAGAAAGGCTTTAGGATGTCTGCAGGTGGACATTTACTACGAGAGTAGCTGCTTGCCGTTGCTGCTCCTGTTTCAGAAGGAAACTGTCCTTCACTAATTGGCATAAATTGTTTTAAAATAAATGTGGATGAGAATCTTGTGTATCTCTTGTGTGCCTTTGTGATGAAATAAAAAGGAAAAACAAAGATGTGAATCAGACAGATGTTCGAGAAACGTGGCAAAATGGCTTTTGCTCACAAATGCTGTTTCACCTTCTGGTGCCTGCTCTGTGTCTTGCTGGGTGGAAAAAGGCATTTGTAGAATTAGAGTGAAGAATGGCTTTCCCTCACTAAGTTTAATAAATGGATTATTCTGACTCAGATCATCCCTCGAAATAGCGGAAATGTGAGAAATTGAGGCTCATAAAAGTAACCTGAGCAGCAAGAGCCAGCTGGAGACAGGAGTCTGTACTCCCCTGCCACTCAAGTGAATCTAGCTGGGCTGTCAAGAAAATTTTGCTGGTCTGGAGCATTTCCACTGCAGTTGTTAGACCCTGAAAATCCCTCCCAGAGGGTGCCAAGTGGGATTTCTTGTGGGTTTATGTGTTTCCCATCACTGTAATATCTATGAACTTCCACCTTTACAATGCCTCTGTTGCCTACAGTTACTCCACTCTGCATGTGGGGAAATGAGATGGAGATTAAGTGATTTGCCCATGGCAGAATGGAGAATCGAACATCAGTGAAGTTTCAACCATCCTTTTCTTCCTGGTAAAGTGCAGCTGGTATTAAGTGCAATCCCTGTGGCTGATAGATCCAAGGTAAATACATCTTCAATAAGAAGGAATAAGCCATTGAAAACAGTCTCTGATCCAGTTATCTCAGACCAAGCTTTTTTTTTTTAATAAGAAAACAAACCCATGTTTGTCTTTCAGTACTAATTTAGCTCATCCTTGTTCACAGGTTAGAATTTATTTTTAGGGCATCCTTTGGAGGTCTTACAGAAGTTGAGCCTGACTGTACAACACCGGGGGAGAAAGAGAAATCTTTCAAACATGGGTACATACATAGTTTTAATGTGTGAATCTGCAGGTGGCTTGAAAAATTGCTCTGAGGGAGGTGCGGGACTGGATTAATTCCGGAATCTGTTGACTCATTTTGCAATGCTTTAAATTATTTTGCACTTGATGAAAGAAGCAGTATTGCTTAGTATGAAAAGCTGTTGTTCTGAATGGAGGAGATTAAATGACTGTTGTGGTACCCGAGGGATGGACGAAAAATCTGAGGTTGACGTGAAGGAGCAGAGATGTGGGAAGGGTGGAAGAAAGCAGGAAACCATGTTGTAGGTGCATGATGAGGGACAGCGTCTGGGACAGGAGAAGTTACAATAACAAGGGTGGAGCTGTGGCTCTAAAATCAGGCTGGATGCCAGAGCAGAGCACAGCTTTTGAAAAAGCAAAAGGAAAGTCTGAATATTCCAACACGTTTTGTTATTTTAAGTACGTGCTAAGCCATATTCCTGTTTTTCTTACAAGTATGAAGTTAGGAGGACGAAATCTCTAGTGTTTGTTTCCCAGATGCTAACGAAGGCCGAAAGGAATTAATGAGTGATTTTTTGTTTCCTTTTTTGTTTTTGTTTTGAAAGAGATTTTTCTTTTATATTTAGAGCAAGTAAAATTCACAAGCATGTGTTTGAGAATGGGATTATCTTGATCAATCACCAAACAATTGCTAAATAAGAAGACCTTATCTCTGGAAGCGGAGACTTGGAAGTGGGCAGTGGTGTTAGCTGCAGGGTGGGAAGATCCCCATATGAAGGTGTAGTGAAGGATGGCACCTTGCTATTCCTTATACTTCTACAAATGAGGAGTAGTGTAGTGGAAAACTAGATAAGAATACAGGAGCTTTCCGATGCTGGTCACAGGACAGCTGTAACAGCGAGGAACTCAGCTTGGCCAACCACTTGCTCCAGCCACTTCTGCAATGCCTCGAGTGGGCTCTGCAGCGTGTGCTGGTTCTCCTGCACTGGGGGACACCTGGCAGCAACATACTGCGCTTGGCTCCTTGATAGATAAGCCATGGGGCACCTACACCAGGTCCGTGCTTGATTTTGGATTGCAGTGCCAACAAATATGCTCAGCCTCCTGGCTGTGCAACCGGGTCGGGTAGCGATCCTACAGACCCAACAAGCTGGCTTCTTGTGGGGTGCAGTTTGAAGCTCAAGGGCTGCAGCAGCTTAGCTGCCACAACCCAGTAACTGCCAAGTCTAGCAAGACAAATTACCAGGGTTCCTCTTGCTCCATGGCATCTTTCGAGCAAGCACAGCTTGCAATGAGGGAATGCAGGCTGGCTTAATACGGCTTACTGTTGCAAAAGAGGACCTCTAGACAACAGGTCTAGAATTAATCTTTAATTTTGAAAAGCTATATCGGAATAACTCCTTACATAGTCAAGCCCTGCGTTTAGCTATGATTAAGTTTCTAAATTGTTTTTCAAAATGGGATAGTCAAGCTCCTGAACCATGTAGCTGCTGCATCTGAAGATGTTACCCGTAGAAACTAAGCTCCAGCTTTGGTTAAAATAGCACAATAATAGTTTGTTTTCTGGCTGGTCAAATGATAAGCAGCTCAAGACTTTCATCCTTATTCCAGCAGAAAAATGCAATCGACAGTACAGAATGACTGTTTACTATGATGTGCATGATTAATACCATAAATCTTTCATGTTGGGATGTTAGGGGAAAGGCATGAATATCACCACAACAAATTGAAAGGAGCAGTTTGTTACATATTTGTGGTTGATAATCAGGCTTGAAACTCCATGTAAAAGGAGAAATCGGCCAAAGTGAACGGTAGTTGTCGAAACTAGAAACCACTCTGGCATTTGCTAAGCCTTGGCAAAGATGCCACGCTGAGTTTTGCAGATCACAATGAGCATATGTACCTACTTGTGGCTGATGGTTATTCCAAGTGGCCAGCAGTAGTGTGTGTGCTATTTGACAAACAGTTCTGCTTCTCGGATTATTATGGAGACATTTCAAAGTATGTTTGCAGCATATGGCTTGCTTAAGGAGATGGTTTGAGATAAGAGACACTCAGTAAAACACAGTAGATCAGCTGCTTATCACTCAGCTTCAGATGGGTCAGCAGGGCATTTTCTACAGACACTTAAAAGAGCAGTAAAGAAAAATGAGGAGTGAGCCCTGCATCACAGCATCGCTAACTTTTTCGCCTTGTGTAGAGCAGTGTGCAGGAAAGCTCCAGCAGAGCTAATTCTTCATAAACAGATTTTAATTTAAGAATTTCATTTGATTGTCTCAAAGCATGTCTAGAGGAAGTAGTAAGCAAGGAGGGTGGGGGAAGGAAACTGCTGTTTGAGCCTGTTGCTTGCTAGGACTAAATAAAAGCTTCACAGGAGGAAGCAGGGGAAGGTGCTAAAACATACTAGGATCTGTGATATGCTTGGTGAGGTAGACAGGGAAATAAGAAAGAAATGTGTCTAGCTTTTGCTAGATTTGAAAAAAAAAAAAAAGAGGGAGAGGAAAGAAATGGATGCTGTTGATGGTGTGTAAATTCTAGGAATGAGAATATTTATCTCTTTCATTGGCCTCATGATAATACCCATGACATTGTTGCTGTTGAAAATGAGGGATTGGAAGAGCAAGTGAGAACCATCGTCCCTGCCAGGCAGGAGCCTTGCCTGAACAGAACTGCACATCTCCCAAAGGGCCATAGCTGTGATTCCAGGATCACATAAAAGGGTGTTAGTCTTAGCACCCCCATGGCAAGGAACAGGAGGCTTTAATGTAGCTTTTGCATATGGACTCCTGTACCCTTCCTTAAGGTCCTGGATGCTCTGTGAGTGTTGCCGTTGCCTGTTGGGGAACAGATGTGGGTAATGTAGATAGATGATTCTATGAGCCTAGGTTGGACCTTTACGATCATCAAGTCCAAATGCTGGAGTCCAAATCCCAGGGTGGTATAGAGTGGGTAATAGCTTGTAATTAAAGGGCTCATTTGGTGAACTAACTCTCCTGATTTTCCTGTATTTTATTTCTCCCTCTTTTGTCATATCCAGTTAAAATCATTGCAATTAGTTTTCCAGGTGTGTTTGGATGATAGCATTTCTGTTGATAAAAGGTCTTATTTCTTGAATGTACTTTGTCACACCTGCTTGCCTTAGTGACACAGATGATGTTTTGCTCTTTAGCCCTTTTAGAAGGAAGCAGTGGAGGTAAGGGGGTGTGAGCAGGCAGCCATTGTGCCTGTGATCCACTAGGAAAAGCTGCTGGCCTAACTCTCACTCCATCCTCTGCTACTGTCTGGCTGAGAGGAATGGTTGTGTTTCTTCAGATCCCCTGTGAAAACAGAATTTAAAAGCAGGGTGGTGGGGAATCTCAGAGGATACGCTTTCCTGGCTACAATTTTTAGCTTGGCTGTGCTACTCATGTAGATAGCATTTTAATTCTAAGGCAAGGAGTTGAATCCAGACGAGCTGTTGCTTTGGTAAAAATGCTGGCCTGAAATGCTGCACATAATGGCTTGGATCCTGTCGCTGTCAGTCTGTCTTTATGACTTTTCTTTTAAGACTTTCGTGTCAGCCAAATATGTTTAAAAAAAAAAAAAAAGAGCCTTAAAACAAACTACACGCACACACCAAATAAAAAGGCCAGGAAGGTGATGCTGTTTGCCTGCCTCAGGTAGATGTTTTGAAGATGAAGATTTCAGGGAGGTGTTTCAATCTGGATGTGAAGGGGGGGACATAGCTAGGCAACCTCCTTTTCTGTGTAGTGTCCTGTCATAGTAGTTTGGAGGCTTACATGGGCGTCTGTTGTTTGTTTGTTTTCCCCTACCTCACCATTAAATTTTGACTCAAGCCTTTTTTAGTTTTGTGGCGGTTTCCACGTCAATGCATTGGTGAGCATCTTTTCATTGATGGCTGGTTGCTCTGGTCACTGAGCTGCTGCTGCTCTCCTGGGTAGCCTCTGAGCTGCCTTCAGCGAGCTGCTGTTGGAGAACCCTGCAGCAGATCTGTCATCAAAGCATGGAAAATCCTCGCGTGTGAACTTTCTTCGTAAAGCAGTAGGATGCTGGTGTTGTACAGCCAGAGTGCGGTGCCTTCATACTCAGGCTGGCTGGGTAACACACTGCCAGAGGGGCCAAGCTCTGTAGTCAGTGTTTTCTGAATCTAATCTCTGAGATGGTGGTTTCTGTGTGGGTAATCCTTATTTCTCTGGACTTGAAAAGCATCCTGCTGCTTTGGTTTCAGAACCCGGTACACTAAAGGACTTGGATTATGCTTGGAATTATTCCAGAATGAGATAATTCATGTTATACTTGAACAGAACTCTCAGAAAGTCATGTTTTTGTTGATCACTGTGGAATAATGGGAAAAAAGCCATCCTTCTTACTTCAAAAGTGTTTGGCTGCTTTCTCTGGTATGTGATATTGTTTGAGTATCCTTTCCTAGAGACTGCAGGTCTGTCACTCTTGTGACTTGCTGCCTTGAAGTGAATTGGAGATAGCTGGCATGTGTTGTTTGGGTTTGATTTGTTTTTTATTTTGGGGTTGGGTTTTTTTTTGTTTGTTTTTGTTTGTTTGTTTGTCCTATCCTTTGTTTTCCTGCAGGACTGTTGTGTTGGCATAAGAGGAATTTTTCCTTTCCATCGCTTAATTGCATTACACTGGTTGAAGTCTTTTTGCCTTGCCTTTGTTACCTACATTTGTTCCCTAACTTTTCTGGTGGCCTTAAAAAGTGCAGCTAGGAAGAAGGGACATAAATAGAGCAAGTGTTCAGGATCTCACTGGGCTTTAGAGATAAGGGCCCGGTGGTGGGCAGTCTTTGTTCTGCTGTCCCCACTGTTTTACTCTCTGCCTTCTCTCTTCCTGCTGTTTCACCTCCAGAATCCTTGCTGAATTCACTTTGCTTAAAATAATATTTGTTTGAACAATAAAAGCTGTATTAAAGGGATACATTATCATTTAGTTTAAATACACATATTGGCTCTGTGAGAGAGGTCTTTGCAAGTAAAGTCTAACTGTATGCTTTTGCACATAAAATGAGAATGCAAACAAAATCCTGCAAGAGGTCTGCAACTGAAGAAAGCCCTTTTCTGTTGCTTCCCCGCATGCAAATATCCAAATACAACAGCAATTCCTACTGTTGAAGCAGCAGCAAGGGAAAACCAAGTGGCATTGAAATGCTGCCAGCGATACCTTTATAACGAGTTATAACACTGAAGGCAAACAGCAGCTGGAAGCTTGGTTTGATCTTTTTGTATGAATAAGATTAAGTCGCCGGCATGGTGCTGGTGAGGAGTATTTTCCTGACCCTCTTCCACAAAGCTTTTGAAGGAACGCTTCTGAAGCGCAGAGTATCTTCAGCACCTGCAGATGGAATGGTGACCGGAGAGCTCAGCACAGCAGAGCGCTTTGCCTGTGTCCCTCTCCCTTGCTGGGATACTGGTCTGCCTCGTGGTGTTCGTATGTGGCTTGACCAGGTATGCTTGTAACTGACCTCCAATTGGGAGGGCTGATATTTGCAATTCGACTCTCCTGATTTTAATCTGAATAGTTGACTCTTAATGACTTAAATACAGACTGGTGGCATATGGCAGCTGAGGGTGGGGGGAGCTGCCCTTGCAACCGAGGGATGGTCACAGAATCACAGAATGATACGGAGTTGGAAGAGACCTCTGGAGATCATCTAGTCCAACCCCCCTGCCAAAGCAGGTCCACCTAGAGCAGGTTGCACAGGAACTTGTCCAAGTAGGTTTTGAATGTCTCCAGAGATGGAGACTCCACCACCTCTCTGGGCAGCCTGTTCCAGTGCTTTGCCACCCTCAAAGTGAAGAAGTTCTTCCTCATGTTTAGATGGAACTTCTTATGTTCAGGTTTGTGCCCATTTCCTCTTGTCCTTTCACTCAGCACCACTGAAAAAAAGACTGGCCCCTTCCTCTTGACACCCATCCTTTAAGTATTTATAGGCATTGATCACATCCCCTCTTAGTCTTCTATTTTCCAGACTGAAAAGACACAAGTACTTCAGCCTTTCCTTGTAAAAAAGATGCTCCAGCCCCATAATCATCTTTGTAGTCTCTGCTGTACCCTCTCCAGCAGTTTCCTGTCCTTCCTGAACTGGGGAGTCCAGAACTGGACACAGTGCTCCAGATGGGGCCCCACCAGGACAGAGTAGAGGGGCAGGATAACCTCCCTCACCCTGCTGGTTGCACTCTTCTTGATGCCCCCCAGGATGCCATTGGCCTTCTTGGCCATAAGGGCACATTACTGGCTCATGGTCATCTTGTTGTCCACCAGGACTCCCAAGTCTTTCTCCTCAGAGATGCTTTCCAGGAGGTCAGCCCTCAACCTGTACGGGCGCATGGGGTTATTCTTCCCCAGGTGCAGCAGTCCCCCAGGTAGTGCCTTGCATGACAAGTTTCTGTCCTCCTGGGTTTATGGCTGGTTTGCAGTGGCTCACGTGCTTTCTGTGTGGGAGGTGTAAGGGTCTGGGCAGCGCTGCAGGTCCTCACCCTGCTGCTGCTTCTTTGGTCTTGATTATCTGGATGCCTTGTATGCTGTGCAAGCTGTGTGTGTGCATATAGGCCTCCAAAGCAGCTGTGAATCCAGGCTCTTTCTGTCAAATGTAGCCAGATTATATTTCTATTTGAGAAGGACCATAATAATGCTTTTTGTTTGCTCTGGTAACTACCCCAGAGCAGGTGGACCTTGCCACTGTGTCCATCTTTATTCCTGTTAATATTTTTGTAATTATTCATACACTTTTAACATTAAATATATCATTTCACTGGGGTGAGAACCTAGCTTTGGTGGCCATCAGGGAGCTGAGAGTTTGGTTTCAAGGGTCACCTCCTGGGTCTCTTGGGGACTGTGTGTGAGGCCAGATGTGGATTGAGGCAGGGCTGCTTCTGTAGCCACACTAACAATCTCTGCTCTTGCATTTACTGTGTAGGTGTGAACTGTCATCACCCCTTCCATCTTAGAGCAAGAGTGAGGGAGCAAACTTACTTGCAGGTGTTTGGGTTTTTTGTTGTTGTGGGGGTTTTTTTGTTTGTTTGTTTTGTTTTGTTGGTTTTTTGTTTGTTTGTTGGTTTTGGTTGGTTTTTGTGTTTTTTTACTCTCAAGTAGCTTTTCCAGTTCCCAGCACTCCTTCACTCCGCTTTTCTTCCTAGAAACATCTTGCCAGCCTCACTCTCTTCTTTGGCCAACTAAGAGTATAGATTTACACACGTGAATTCAGTCTGTGATATTCCTAACAAAGATGTTATTATTGTCTTTACCTTTATTTTTTTATTTATTGCCTCTTTCTTGGGCAGGTGCATTCCCAGATTAGTTGTCCATCTTCCCATCACCCTCCAGGAAGGTGTGCTGGCTCTGGCTCTGTCAGTACTTGAGTGCTTCTGGAGTTGGTGTGCCTCCTGGAGTCCTGCTCCCTTCCTGGTGGAGGGTCGGTTAGGTTACTTGTCAGCCCAGTGCTGACACTGAAATGAAGCCAAAACTTGACTTCTCCATGTTCCAGAACAGAACAACGTCTGGACATCAAACTTCCCAAGCTGGAGAGAGGAAGCTGTTCGGTTTGTTTTCAGTTTTGGTGGGTTTTTTGTGTTTTTTTCCCCCCATTCTTTGGTTTCCTGCAAGATTGTTGTGTTGAAATAGGAGGACACTTGTGAGCTTATAATGTGCATTGCTGCTGGGTCAGTGTTTTATTCTTTCTCAAGTAACTCCAGAGTAGTAAATGTAAAACTGCAGTACTTCTGCAACATCTGGGTATGGTTAGGTTGAGTAAAGTAATTGCATGAAGCCCTCAGCTACTTAAATTGTAGCGTGACCTTTCTTTCTTTCTTTCCAGTCTCTCAGGAGTGTGAGTCTTCCCCTTTCATAGCTGGTCTGTTCATCCCCTGCAGTATTTGGTGGCTCTCCCCCAGGAGTATGTGGGCCCACAGACAGCAGCAGTGAGGTGCCTTAGGGGAGCAGTGTGGTTGTAGGCACTACAGCAAAGGCATCACTTACCCATTTAGGGAAAGCTGGTTTTGTCTCTCTGATAATTTGCTAGATTCCCATGGAATCCCTGCCTGGGGAAAGCTGTTACATTTTACATTGTTTTGGGAGCTCTGTAGCCACCTTCCCAGAAGCTCTTTCTGGGTTTTATGGCCCTCAAGGGGGGAAACAGTATAGTAACTTCATCACTGTATACAGAGGGGAGAGGGATATCCACGTTTGTTTTTAAGGGAAAAAACAAACCCTGCAATTTTGTTTCCTTAGGACTGAGCTTGCATTTAATCTGTGTGTTATCTTTCCATCCCTTGTACCTTTTTCTGGGAGACAGTAAGGTGCAAAGACTTAAACCTGCACTCAAGTAATTGTAATTGAGGATTCAGTCTGAGCCTCAGTGAAATTCCTACTGGCTGGACTGCAGCCTGGTTCAGAGGCCCTAAACCATAAAAAACCTTGTTTATCTTTGTCAGCATCTGCACTAATGGAACAAATCTTAAAAAAAGCAAACAATAAACCCCAAAACAAACTAAAGGAAAAAAGAAACTACAACCAAAACCAAATAAAATTCCCTCCTCAAATACATTATTAATGTCTAATGTCCATGATAGTACTTGTTGGTGACTTTGGTATTTTACCTTGTTCCTACATCTCCAAATTGAAATCCGTTAGCTTAAATCAAGGGTGTGTATTTTTAAGGTGGTGTGGCCTCTCTTCCCCATTGCAGGAGGCAAGGGCAGAGAGCCACTATGTCTATAAATAAAAGGCACCTTCTCATCTAGGTGGTGCCAATCTAGCATGTTCTTGCCTTTGTTTTCTCAGGGAATGACTGAGGAACCTGCCTGGATGCAATCCTGAGTAATGTGCTCTGGGCAGTCCTGCTTTAGCAGGGGAGTTGGACTAGATGATCTGTAGAGGTTCCTTCCAACTCTTGACAGTTCTGTAATTCGTACACTGTATGTTCCAGCTGCCTGACCATTTTGGTGATCCCCCACAAGACTTGATGCAGTATTGATACTTGATGCTACTTTCTGAAGAAAATGTCTCTCCTGGTTTCTTCTGTTGAGACGGTCCTTGCTACAGGGTGTTTATGGAAAGGGTTGCTTTATGGTCTACCTGTCTCTTTTAAGTTCATCAATAAACACTGCTGTAATTAGCACACTGCTGGCATAGCCAGCCACAGACAAACAGAGAAGCTGAAGATGCTCTGGTAGACATTTGTACATTTTTCCATTATGTGTAGCATCATCTCTGGTAACAGTCACGCTTAGTAGCATTTATTCTGTGAGTGTAACATAAAGGTTAAACCAACATGGGGTTAGAGGTAGTGGAAAAGGGTAGGAAACCCATTGACCACATGCCACAGGGAGTAAAATCTTTGTATGTGATATATTTTGCAGGATCTCTCTTGGGGTACCTGGTCAGTTTGCTTGATTAGAAAGCAGGGAGTATCCAGTAGGTGCCCTGTGCTATGCACTGTGTCAAGAGAAGAGGGTCAGGTCTCCAGTGTGTAGCAGTAAATGTCCGGGTAGGAAGAAAGATGCGCAGATTCTCAGGAAAGCTTTGTAAAGGGGATGTCAGGTCCCGCTCAGCCTCTTTATTTTGAAGCCACTTGCGGTGTGCTAATGTGACAGGGGGACCTCGCCTCACGTTGAAAGCTCTGTGGTTTCTTTACTCTTAGAGTTCTCCATAGGCGCCCAGTTGGTGGCTTCGCTTCACAGCGTGATGTGCTGGAGCAGGAAGCTGAAGATTGAGTCTTGCTTTCTCTCTTCATTTGACACAATTGTGGGTGGCATGGAGAGTGGGATGCTGGAGTAGGAAGTAGAAGGAATTATTTTACTCCCACTGAATTTTATCTGGGCAATGTGCCCTATCTGAACAGTTGGTTTGGTAGCATTTTTTTTTTTTAAATGTGTTTAGTATCTGTGTTCTTTTTCTTCGTCTCTCCCCCTCTTGTAGGGCCATTTCCAGATTAAAATGAAATAGGATCTAAACTAGCAGGAACGGATTGGGAAGTTAGGAAGGTGCTTGTCTTCAGCTGACAGAGGCACAGAGCTGAATTGTTGTGAAAAGCATCAACTTTGCTTGTTCCCTTGCTGGTCAGGTCTTTCAAAAATGGGGATGGCATCCAGTGCCTGTTGAGCCCTCTGCGCATCTGAAATCCAGCCCAGGTGTAGTTACACATCTCCATTGCTACCAGTTTAAATGAAAGGACTGAGCTGCTTTTTTAATATATATATGTTATTATTTTAATTCTGAGGCTGCTGACCTCTTGGGTTTTCTGAGAGGGAGTGTGGCAGCCAGTCCCCACTCCTGTTTTGTAGATTTTTTGTATTGTTTGCATATGGCTTTTTTTGAGGGGGGTATATGTAAAAATTTCACTGTTGCTCTTGAGTCGTCTCCTCTGAGGGAGTGGCAGTGCTGCAGTTTCACTAGGAAATATTAATGCATGTAAACATTTTTCAAAAGACATTACATCTTCCTGCACATACTTTATTATATTCTCACAAATCTGACTAGATTTGATAGATAGGTAACTAGGGAGCAAGGACGGGGGAAGCATGCTAGAGAGGGAAGGAGGGAAAAGGGAGTGAAATAAACACAAACCTGCTGTAATTCAAAACAAGGCAAAATCAGATTGTGTGCTTTGGCTAATTTTCTTATTCAGGTATTGATCCGATGGCTGCTCCAGAGTCTATTAGCAGTCAGCCAGTGAAAATATTTCCCATCGGGGGCTCTGACCTGAGACGGGGGTGAATCTATAGCAATTTGTTCAAACAGAGGAAAGCTTTTTCCTCTGATTTGTATTCCAATTTGCAGAGTGTACGGGGGGGGCCCATCGTGGGGTTTTGCGGGGTGGTGCTTCTCAAGTGGGAATCAAGCTTGAGCCAGGTAACTGGCTGGAAAAAAACCCACCAAACTGATTAAACTCTGAGCTGGGCCCCCTTCATCTGTCTCTTTGGGTAATCTGGGCACTGCAGCAGGCTCATGTGCTAAGTGGAGAGGGACAGCCCTTTGCATCCCCTTGGCATGGAGGAGATGCAGACCTGCCATGTCAAGGTTGACCCAGGGAGGAGAGGAGGTGCCTGTCCTGTGAGGAGTTGTGCCATTGGGGACTATTTGCATGTGTATAGTCCCCTATATCCTACTGAATTTTCATGCTGAGGTATAAGGTACCAGCCTTGCAGCAAGTCCTGGAGTCTGAAGGCCTCAAGTCCTCTGAACTGCAGCTAAGCCCACTTATGTGTGCTTGCCCCAAAGGACAAGGCTTGTAAGAGAGGGTTGAACCTCATTTAAAAAGCTGAGAAGAGAGGATAAAGGTGGTCTCTGCCTCCTGTCTTCGCTTTCCCTTCTTGTGCTGCCAGTACTGGCTGAGGAACAGGTTTCCTTTGAGGGTGGCTGGCTGGTGCTCTCCACTGGTGGGCTTCAGCCTGGACCAATTGGTCTCAAAGCTATTTAAGCCCTGATTGCTCCTGCTGGAAAGGGCCAGTGTTGGTACTCCTTCTTGAACTAAGAGGCTGCTACAGGAGTTGCTGGATCCCGATGCTTTCTTGGGGTCTGCTAGAAGTCACCTGGTAACAAGTTTCCACCCAAAGCTGTGCTGAGGCAGCTGTAAGGACATGGAGCTCCTCTTTTCACTCCTCCCAGTTGGCTGCCTGTTACGTTATTGCTTCAGCAGTAATCCAGATGAGGAAGTAGCCTCAGCACCTTAAAATGCAGTTCCTGCAACTATCATGAACTGCCAGAAATCTCAGTAACAGTGAAAAACTTGACAAGGTTAGGAAGGCTCATGGTTTGGAGTATTTGTCGGAACACCAGCAGGTTTGATGCCAACCACTTCCTGCTGGTCCCTGTGCCAGCCTTGAAACCTCCAGGTTTGGGAGTTTAGCCCATCTGTCTTGGTAACAAGGCAGTTGTAAAGTCATGGTTAGAGAGATGGGGACATGATTTGGAAAGCCATTGTTTCTGTATCGGAGCAATCAGAGCATGCATTCTACTTCTGAGAAGACCAGAAAAGTCAAAAGTCAGTGTTGTGTCTTGAAATACATCATCTTGAAAAATGTAAGAACTGGAGAAGACCTCTAAACTTCAGCTGACCAGACTCCTGATCCTTAAGTCTGTATTGGGATTCCACGTTAACTGGGGAAACCACGTTGCCTGTTTTCCATTACTTGTCTAAATACGAGAGCCTAAGGTAGAAAAATCCTTTTAGTAAGGACAGAAAGAGAGGAAATCCTTCCTTCATATAAAAGTAAAGGGTAGGAGTAGGGGAAAGTAATAGGATAGGTTTATTCTCTTTATGCCGCTTTTAGCTTATGAAATTGGCCGAAATTCTCCTCAGCCTTGTTATAGTTGCTTTAATTTAGTGATGGTCACAGAAACACTTATGGGAAGAGGGGGTAGGAAGGCAGAAATAAACAAGCATCTTAAATCTGTGCAATTTTTAAACCACAAGTTTATTTTTGACTTGGCCGTAACTTTCAGGGAACCAGCCTTGGTTGCAGAGAGAGCAGTAACTCCAGCTCTGAGAAAGAGTGGGAAAGTTTATGAGATTTTTAAAGCAGTCAAGCAAAGGTCCCTGCAGTCAATGGCATGAGAGGAGCATGTATGGGGACAATGACAGCAGTGCTTTGTAATATTTAGGAGAGTATTTAACAGCACCAGGGTGGTGGAGTGTGCTGTTGCTGCTTTTGTAGTCAGCAGAGGGCTTGTTAGGGTGCTGGAGGGAGGGCTGGCAGTGGGCAGGCTCCTCTGCCCAACTGGCAAGGGTGCCAGTTGTTGCTGGAAGGGCTGCTGCCACATTCCCAAGGGAAGGAGAGCTCCGTTCCTCTAGCTTGTAGCATGGCTTTTTGGACAATAGGCAGAGCAAGTGCTGTGCCAGGCTTTGCACCATGCAGACTTGAGGGGGACAATAACAGTCCAAGGTGCCACTTGCTTGACATGCAGCAGTGATTGGCTCCCATCAGGTGCAGGATTTTAAGCCTTTCAGGCCAGTTAATTGGTCCAATCCCTGCCCTAAGCATGACCAGTTCCCAGGGATTTAGCAGAAAGAAGAATGAATCATGAAACAGAGTTGTCAAGCTGAGGGTCCTTGGCATTGCTTTGGTTATGTTGCCCTTTCATTTCACAGCCTCCTGGGCTGTGGCACAGGCTGTAGGAGGGAACCGAACCATTTCTGTTGTCTTTAACATTTTGCCTGTCCTCTACAGTATTGTTTCCTGCAGCAAAGAAGGCAAGCTACTGTGCTGAGGAGATGGAGCCAAGCTGGTGCTGAGTTGTGTGCTTGCTCCCATGGCAGATGCTGTGCACAGCACCAACCGGCAGCCCAGCAGGAGGAGATTGCTGGGGTAGGACCACACAGGAAGGCTGTCAGGGCTGCTCTGCCTTGGTTGCAGGGAGAAAATGCAGTGAATTAATCTCCCCTGCCTGGGGAACGGGGAGTAGGGAGGGATGTATAGGATTAACAAATTATAAGGGCTGAGGCAAGCTATTTCCTCCAGTTGACATTTAAGGTTTTGTAGCGTGTGTTGTGGAGTATGGCTTGGAAGTGGCTACTGGGAAAGTATACGAGGTATCTATAGAAACCTGGTGTGTCCCTGGGACACACAGCAGAGACTGTCACAGGTCTCCAGAATAACAGCCTCTCGATGTCCCTGCTGTTGTGCAAGACTGATTCATCATGTTTCTCCTAGAAAGCGTATCGGGCTCTGTCTTGTTGAGGACCATGGAAAACAGCACCTGCTTCCCTTCACCATCTCTGTAGATGTGTATTCTTGTGTTCTTTTCAATCTTTGTATGGTGTATTCTATTTCATGATGTATGGTGTATTTTATTTTGTGAGGTAACACCACTGGCAGGGTTAGTTCCCCTGAAATGCTAGAGGAAGCCTTCCTTGCAGGCTCCACTCACATCTGCCTGTTTGTGTGCTTGCCTGCCCACATTGCTGGGGGCTTGGTGTGACTCAGGAGGGGAGGGCTCCATTCAACTCAAAGTCTCTTCCAGCTCTGAATCTCCTGCTGTACAAGCCTCTCTGCATGGGTGTGCTCCAGGGACTGCATCTCCTCTTCACCTAGGGCTGATGCCATGACACCAGAGGGATCAGCTCCCTCCGCTGGCCCTCGCTGCTGAACCTGGCAGCTCTCCTTGGTGTGAGCAGCGGTTGACATTTCAGGCCTGGGACCTCAGATTCCCACCAAATGTAGTGGTAAATTGGAGTCAGAACAGGGATGGTCAGTATTGTGGTCATCTGTGCTGCAGGCTGTGGCTGAAACACTGGCTTCCCGCAAGCCAGGAAAGGGCAGTGATGGGAATGTTTCCATTCTGTCCCCGTGAGTTAGGGGTGAGTTTGTGTGAGAAGCAGAGGGGACCAAGGGGAGCAGATTCGCCAGGCAGATGTGCTGTACTCCAGACAGCCACAGTGGATTCAACACTGTCTCTCTGGCCACTGCAGGTTGCAAGGAACTGAAGGTTTTGGGCTCCCAGCTTCAGAAGTTTTCAGCTTCTTCACCAGCCTTGTGTCTGCAAAAGAGGCATGATTCAGATCTGGAAGGGATTGACATGGTGGGAGACGAAGTAGTTTGAGAAATGCAGTCCCAGAAAACCCAAGACAATTATCACACGACAAGATGAAACTTGCTGCTTATACCACATCCATTCCTGTTTTAAAACTCAGCTCTGCGCTCTCTTTCTAACCGCTCTTTCGTCTTTGAACAAAATACCATCCCCCAAGTAAGCAGAGCTTTGCTTTTCCCCAGGCAGGTCTGATGCTGCTCCCTGATGTTTTTTCTCTGAAAGTAACCTTAATTCTCTCCAAACAACTGGTGCAGGTTATTTCTTTTTTTTTTTTTTCTACTTTTCCTGACAACAAATCCCCTTATTTTCCTGCCTTATTTGGGCTTGGCAGCCAGCAGCATTAGGCAGGAAGGTGCTGAAGGAAGAAAAGCAGCATGTGTGGCTCCAGCCAGATGAACCTGGAGCTGCTTGTCATGGTGCCCTGGGAATGCCATTTACAGACTTGGCTGATTCCACTGGCATCTGGAGACGAGTCCTTCCCAGACCACTCTCACCCCCATGAGAGTGCTAACAGCTTAGGATGGGACTGCATCTGGGCTGAAGGTCCCCACTGCTTCCCACTCTCCTCAACCCTTGAGACACCAGTTGTCCCTTACAGCTACTGAAAAGCTGCCTTCCCTGGGTCTCTGACTCATGCCTTTTATGTGGAAACTGGTGTTAACAGTGTCTGCCCAGCAACACTATTGCCACTGGTGCATATGCAAGGACACTCCAAGCCTTTTGCTGTTAGCTTTGTTGGGATTTTTTGTTTACCTTGTCTTTCCTCAGCTGCATGAAGTAGAGCTGTGAGCATCCTATGCAATACTCTGGGGCAAGAGTACAGGATACAGCAGGAAATACTTCTTTCGGGAACAGACAGGAGCATCTCACAGTGCTTTGGTAGCATCAAGGGGAAGTGAATGGTGAAAAGCTGTCTTGTTCACTCCTGGTGTGAATATTCTATGGCTTGCCTGGTTACCTAGAGATTTTAAAAATCAAAACCAAAAAACCACCATGGGTTTATTATGTTCTGTTCTGGGCTTTTTTTTTTCTTCTTTTTTTTTTTTTTTTTCTTAACGACTGCAGAAGGATTTTAATGTCTGATGTGAGGTCGTTTTCAATGTCCCTCCTTCTCCTGCCCTACTCAAGTGATGTTTGGTACTGCAACACACTATTAAACTGTTGCTGGGCTCTACCCCCACATGGATGTGTTTGTCTGGCAAGTGGACTGATTTGGGTGATACAGACCATGAAACAGCCTACACGTGTTTGGTTTTACGAGGAAGGAGGGAGCATGGAAAGGGAGAAGCAGTAAATGCTAACGTGCAAGAATGGACCTCCTCCACTTTGAGCAGCCTGGCTCAAGCGATGAATAGGAGGCTGTTGCAGGCCATGTGTTTAGTGGTGTGAAACCTGTTGTTGAAGAAGTTCTGTGGGAGACCTTGTGCCTTCCCTATTGCAGGATCCAGCCTACTGCTATGTGCACTACTGGGATAATGGGAGGGCAGTGCTGACAGTTGCTGTGGGGCACAGCCTCTCCAGCTGGTTCTCATGGCTGGGCTGGCCCAGTGTCTAGCTGACAGGGTTTGCAGCAGCAGTGTCCTCCATCTCCAGCTGCCCCTTCCTCTGTTTCCTTCCTCCCAGCACCTGGATGTTTCAAACAATGAGAAACTGCAGGCTTTCCTGGCAGGCAGCAGGGTCTGCAGAACTGTGGGGGTGTGAGGCAGGACTTCAGGAGGTGGAGGGACCCCCATGTCTTGGTACAGTTTGGAAGTGAAAGACCTGCCGCTGAGGGGGCAGCTTGCAAGGATGTGCTCGCAGCCTCCTGCAGGGACAAGGCATTTGCACTCTGTGCCTCTCAAAGGGTTGCTGGTGTTACTCCAGGAGTGCTGGCTTCCACCGCAAGGCACTGCTTTACAGCATAAACGCTACCACTGCCAAGGAGGTGACTAGCAGACGCTATTTTAATAAATGCAGAAGGCTTTCTGTCTCCATCTCCTACTGCCTGCTCATCGCTTCTCTCCCTTGTGTTACTCCTCGGGGGCTGTATCTCTCCAGCAGCAAATCAGGTTGCTCGTGGGTGCAGTAAAACTCGTAGCACCTCTCCTTCTAGACTCTCGGGGTGTTAGTGGCTTGAGCAGTTGCAGTGAATGGTTACCGTGGGGTGGGGGATGCACCAGGCAGCCTGTGCTAACGTGTGCTGGATACCGTACAGAAAACAGGCCCCGAGGGCCACAGTGTTTTCTGTGCTGTGATTCCCTTCGTGGGAGGCTGGCAGACACGCGGCTGGGCTGTTGGACTAGAAATTACAAGGGTGAGCACCAAAGAGGCTGTTCATCGCTGGAGACTGCTACAGCTATGGGAGAAAATGAGTACAGTGAGCTCCTGGACTGAAGTGCTGATTCCCTGAGCATCCCAGTCACAATCTTGAATTTCTCCGTGTCTGGTTGCCTTACCTGTGCAGCTGCTGACCAGCCTGCTGGGAGGGTACAAGCATCTCTCCCTTTGCAAATGAGGGTTCTGTAAGGCTGTGAGGAAGAACAGTGAACCAAATCACTTCAGTCTAACCACTTGCCCTCCGCAGAGGAGAGATGATGTGTCTTTTCCCCTTTACTCACATGTCCCTTCCTCCAGATACAGCGGAATGCCACAGCGCCTCTTTCTGCTCCCCGTTCTAGTGGGCCGCCATCACTATGGCCCAAGAGCCAACAAAAATGATGCAGTTTGTGGCCAGCATGCCTGCTAAACAATGAGTTTTCTGTGCAGTGGGAGAAATGCATCACCCTGGTCCACAGGGTCCATTGGTATTGAGTTACTGTTAATGGAGAAGGGATGCTGAATTGAATGCAGTAACGTTCCCTGAGTGCTCCCAAGTGAGGAGGAGAGACAAGGCTGTATACTGCGAGGGGAACAGGAGCTGCATGCCAGAATCTTGCTTGAACACTATTAATTGACCTTTAGGACTCTGGGGCAGCCTCTAGATCTGGAGCAGGCGTTGCTGTGGGGTGGCACTGTGAGGTGAGCCCTGCTGAGCTCCCGGCCTGTTTCTCAGCATGGCTCCAATTTCTCCTCCCCACTGCTGCTAGGGGGGAGGTGGTGGGTGCCTCACACACTCTTGCAGCGTAGTGAGGCTTCCTGTGCTGCAGAAAACATTAAATGTTTTGGGAGCAAAGGTGCAGGTGCTTGTCTTCATGCCTCAGCTCTTCGTCCTGCCCTCTCCATCAAACTCTCCGGCTGCCAGGCACCCGCTGGCGCCAGCAGCAGCCTCTTGCCCTCGACTTGTGCCTCAGAAGCTCGGCGAGGAGAGTACAAAGGGCAGCAAAGCTGAGGAGTCTTCCCGTTTCCCAGGGGTGCTTCGATCAAGATGCCAAGACTCACTAGTGAAATACATATCTGTGGCCTTTCTTTGCTCCTGTCAGGCACTTCACAGTCCTCAACGTGACACTGACTAAGTTGCAAAGCCACATCTCAGCAGGTGACAGCTGCTCCTGCTGTCTTTCTCACTCTTTCTGTCTGGTAACAGGATCTCCCTAAACACATTGTCGCATTTGCGCTGTGACAAGCAGAGCTCGCAGAGTAAAGTCAAACAGCTTGATGTGAAACTTAGGCTCAACTCTTAGATGGGAAATGGAGCTCTGTGTACACATCATCTCCTTTGCATTTTGCCCAGGAGCAATGGAGTCGTAATAAAAATATCCCTGAAGTAGCAATTCTCATGACATTAGTCCCTAGCCTGGCTGGAAATGTCCTGATCTGCGATGTTTCTGGCCCAAGGTAATTTAGCAGAAGCCTGTGATTGCATTGAGCTCCAGCTACCTCTGAGCTTTTCTCACTGAGTCAGTGTTTGTGGAATCTCAAAGACTTCATTATCTTGGGGTTTGTTGGATTTTTATCTAAAGTTATGTGGGCTGGAAATCTTGCAGGCCCAGACACCTGAGATCACAAAATCAATTCTGCCGCCTATTAAATAGGTGTAATTCCCATCGACTGCAGTGAAAGTTACAATTTTGCAGCGGAAGGTGGAATTGGATCCATAAGTATTAAAGACAGAAAACCCATCATTAGCTTCTTCTGGACCTTTCTCCAAGGTCAATGCAAGACGCTTTCCAGGTTTTTGTGACCAGTGCTTCATTCAGGCTACAGTGGACTGGAGATGCCAGTCTCTCCCACCACCCTACTTTACCGTTAAGAACTGAAGTAGGGTAGTGGATGGAGAACAAAGCCTACTGCCAATGGGTTTCTTTTTTTTTTTTTTCCCCCTGTATGGTTTTTAAGTCTTTCAGCTCGAGACTTTTTTTATTTTTTGAAGGGTTGGGTTTTTTAATTTGGTTGGATTATGTTAAGCACTAAAAAAGTTGAAATTAATTCTTCCTGGTTGTCCTCCCTATCCCATCCAAGCCACCTTCAGTCCAACCTCTTCCATCTTGTACTTCAGAAGAGGAAAATGATGTGTGGCTTGTACTGAACAGCAGAGGTGGTGTTGCCCTCTCTGCCACCCTATAATCCTGCTGGTAAAGGGCTTCTTCAAGCCCATGTTGGTGTAGCACTAATGCTGGTGTAACTTATTCTATATCCCCATGCTTCTGTGGGCTTAAGCATTGTCCTGGTTGTCTGTGTGAACGCACGTCACTGAAGGAAAACATGGGGATCAATTACAGTGCAGTTGGATCAGGCCAGATGTTGCCCAGCATTAGCCCATCTGTCTTTGCTGTTTAACAGTGGGGCAAGGCTGGCTGTAATGGGTAGGTGAAATGGACAGTTGGCTAGGACCAACAGGGATAACGGGGACTGTGGCCGTGGTGGCTGCTTTGTGCCTGTCAAAGCTCTCAAAGTTAGGGCTGATGATGATTGCTGTGGGGCAAGCCCCCTCCCCAAGGGAAAAGGAGAAGTAGGCTTTGCTCTCCAGCATCTTCTGTGCTCTCCAGTTTGTTCCTGCAATGTCTATGACGGGAATGCTCAAGGCTCAGAGCTTGTCAGAGCTGAGTTTTGCTTGGTTTTGGGCAGTGTGGAGCAGAAGGGCACCAGCCTTGTCTTCACTTGTTTGCAGGTGCTTGTGAGGTTGCAGGTGGAAAAGGACTAGTCTGGCATTGCTGGCAGCTTTTTACAAGCAGTGTATTAACCATGACCTGTTTCACGTATGGACTTCATGTGAGCTGCAGGCAACTGTGTAGTCTTTCAGACCTGAGTGGGAGTCTAACTGTCCTTTGAAGCAGATTAGATTTGGCTGGGGTGCTTCTCACAGCTTGTAGAATACCAGAGAAGCTTCAAAGTAACAGCGAGCTACAGCTAATGAGAGTGAAGGCTTTCCTGCCTTGATAATGCACAATTTTCTGTTCCCTTCTCACTGTGTCAACAGGTTTGCTAAGAGCTATACCAACACAGGCTTGGGGATTCAAGGTCTGACGAAGGTCTTCTGCAGGGGCAGAAGCCCAGGGTAGTGCTGCTGTCCTGCTGCATGGACCCAGAGCTGTGCAGCCAACAGCTGATAATAGAAAACCTGCTGTTCTTGCATGAGTACTTTGTGGAAAGTCTTGAGGAGACAGATATGGAATGCTCTAAAAATGTCTTGGCTGTAGCTGGTTGTTAGTCTGTACTTATTTGCTGGAGGATTTTTAAAAATTGTGAAGTTCAAGGACTGAAAATCTGCTTATTCCCAATTCTGAGGACACCTGAGTGATTTGGGACAGTATGATCTCTCTAGCATGGCTCCACAATGTAATTGCTGTGTTGGTGTAAATCCAGTGCATCTTTCTTTACCTCAAAGCTGCTTTTTGAAGACGGTGGTAGTGTGCATGAGATCAAATGCATGCCTATACCACTCTGGAAAGGAATTAAAAACTAAGTTGCTGATTCTTTTTGGTCATTAAAGACCAGAGTCGCTTTTTTTCCCCACAAGTTCTGGCCAAATTCCAACTTAGGTAATTATATTCTGCTTCCCTAATTCCCTCTGAAGCCTCAAATCAGTTTAGATTGCTTTTCCCTTTCTAGTGTGAGCAATTAGATAATGTTCCTTAGCCCTGTTAACCAGCTATGTTCCACCTCAGTGGAAGCTGTGTTTTATTGCTCATAGAAACAGCCTCTTCCCTCCACCTGTGTACTTATAAAGTCTTTTTGATATGACAAATCACGGTGAAATGTGAGATAAAGTGACTTCTCACAGCAGGGGTGTCTGGCATCTCCACCCTGCTAAGGGCAAGCTGCAGAAGGTGCTGAATTCTCTACTTGGTCTGCAACGTGTGCCAGCTGCCCTGGATGGTTTTGATGAGAATAACATGCTCTAATGGCAGTGCAGATGGGAAAGGGGTGTCACTTGTGTTTTGGTGGTGGAAATGGTACTTGAAGTGACAGGCTGTAGAGGAGACAAGAGGAGTCTGTGTTGAAACAGGAGTGCAGTGGGCATGACATGGGGAATTGTGAACTGCAGTATGGGGAGGTGTTTGAGGCAGTTCTTCCTAATGGCTCTACACTGCATATATGCATCTGATTTTCCATGTTGCTCTTCCGAGCAAAGCAGCTGGTGATGCTAATCCTTTGCCCTTATCGGTCATGTATAGCAAGGACAAGCAGAGCATCCTCCAGTGAAACATACCCTCTCTGACTCCTCCGTAAACCGAAGATGGTGAGGGCATGTTTGGCCTGATCCTTTGCACCAGGCATAGAGAAAAGAAGGGATGTTACACTGTCACATAGTGCCACGCACTTCTTGTATTCCTTTTGAGTCTCAAGTGAGTCAGTGTAGTAGGGAAGTGGTTTCTCAGGATTTAGAAGTGAGTATTGAGTGGAGCCTCTTACATGAAGATGGGTGTTTGTTTAGCTTCTCATGCTTCCTGCATCTCTCCCCTCTCCCTGCCCCCCCCCCATCCCATGGACTCCTCGAATGACTGTTGTCCTTCTTGTGGTGGTGTGGTCTGCTTCCCATCATCACTTGAAATCCTCAAAACAGAGAGGAAGTGTGTCTTGCTGTGGTGATGCGTCAGGTCCAACCAAGATTGCTGATAATCACACCTATTCCTGTAATACCTGATGTGAGCTCAGATCTCCTCGCTGTGTGCCTTCAAGTGATAAACAAAAAGATGATAAGCCTGCTGCAAGACAGGTGCTTTGGGTGCTGTTTTTTCCACTGTGTCTTAAATCTGTGTCTGTGGGGACAACTTGGGCTGAACGCCAGAAGAAATTCCTTGATGCAAACATGAAAGCAGCTGTGGAGATGCTTCTCTGGGGACATTTTAAAGCTTGATCAGGCTCATTGCTGTGGAGCAGACTGTAGGGAAGGCTTGCAGATGACCTGGCAAGTACCATGGGGCTCTTCCTTCTGTAGCATGTGGTTTCTTAAGGTCTTTCTGTTGCTCATCTGAGTTTTGCTCTGGATCCGTTTGCCTATGGAAAGTGTTGGCATATGTGTATGCACATATGCAGGGGAAAAAAACAGTAATACTTCTATTACTTTGGTGTTAACCGAAGAGAATTGGCACAAGAAGAAATCATGTGGGCAAATGTGGTAAATAAGAGTGAAGCCTAATTAACAGTTGCACAAAAACATCTGAAGGGCTTGGGCATCCTGCTGATTTTGGAGTCTGCCAGGGAGCTACTTTTGCAGGCAGGATAGCCCATACCACCCACTCCTTGATACAAGGGTATGCGTGGTGCGAACTCAGTCAGGTGAAGCATCTGGAGGGCTGTTTCGGTTAATGCACATGGTGGGTGCTCTGTCTGCATCTGCTGGACTGGGGAGAAAGCTGGTACTCAAGCAGCTAAAGCAATTACCAGAAATTTTCCTTCTCTGGTGGTAATTGTTCTCCAAGAAACTCTCCAAAGGCTTCTCCATTTCTGTTGCGCATGGAAGTGGCTTGCACTGCAAAACACTTCAGCAGCCACATTTCTGATGCTGAAGAATATGAAGGTATTGGTATGTGTTTTCACAGAGCCACTGAGCTAGTGGCTCTTGATGCATAGGACTGGTAGCTGCCTGTGCTCTGGGGGACTTGAATCCTGCACAGCAAAGGACTGAAATTTCTCTGCTGCTCCAAGATACTAACTGGACACCAGGACTGGGGTGTATGGGAGTGGAGCCCCGTGGGTGGATTTCCAGCTTTTTTCTGTCTCCCTTTTGGGTGCTTGTGGGGTCCCTGAGCACACCTTACCCCAGTTTGCTCTCTGCCCATCCACCTCCCCAGGCAGCAGATGCTGTGTAAGGGGGCTGTGGGGTTGGAGCTGTGCTGCATCAGCCATCTTTGGTATTCCTCACTGCAGTGCGAGTCTTTCAGGGGTGCTCAAGATTTCTAGTTACTGAAAATCAGCTTTACGCTTAATGCATGATTATCACCAGGAGCAAGAAAATACTTGGCACTGTCTTGGAGACTGATGGTATTGAGCTTAATTAATGGAGAGCAGTCTGTCCCCACATGCATCCGGCCCTGCCTCCTCATCCTTCCTATCCGTATCAGCTTAAGTTTGTTTTTAATTATTTTTTATTAAGTGTTGCGCCGAACAGTAAAACCCACATCAGATTACTGAGGATATTAATCCTTTGCACTTCTGTGGCACATTTCATCTGATGACAGAGGTTTGTTTTACAAACATTAATTACGAAGCTTCATAACCCCCCTGTGAGGAAGGTAATAACCACAATAATACTTAGCACTTATATGGTGTTTTGCATCTTCAAAAAGTTGTGTAAACAATAAGCTTTAAAGTACTCTGCATGGCACAGTTGTGCAATTATTTAAATGACACACGGGGAGATGAAGATACACCAAGGGGAGAATGTACTTGCCCAAGGTCACACATCAAGTCGATTACTGACTAGCGCTCATTGAAGATTACTCTCAGTTTCTGGGTTTCTCTCCCACTTTGTGTCTTCCTTGGTGTCGTAGTTAAGTGGTGATATATGAAAGCAGTAGAGGGTGAAGGCCATGAACTGAAGACCATTATCTCCAAGTAACTGAACAAAAATATAGGATGCCATGTCTCCTGGGTGGAGTTTGGGTAGCTTTTGGAAAAACTTTGTGGTTAACAGAGTCCTGAAGAGCTATTTGTTGTCAGTGCTCAATGGTGGCTGGTAGTTTGGATCATTTCTGCTGCTGCATGTGAAATCCTTTGGTACTAATTCCTACTGAAGTAGCTCCCCAGCTACTTCAGTTCCTTCCCCGCTACTTGGCTGGCAGCAACATGCAAAGCACGTGCCTGATAATGGAACTTTTTCTTCCTCACCTGTTTTAGGACATGATCAAACAGGGAGAGAAGTTTGAAGGTGTGATGACTGTAACACGTAACAGTGGCTCTTTTCTAGGGGTTCAGCAGTACACCTGCTTGTTGGCCTGTGGACGGCGGACAGCCTTGGTTGTATCCATTGCTGGAGCAAGGCATGAATTCTTTTTACCCCAGCCAATTTCATAAGCTTGTCCAGGCCAACTTGTATCCCTCCAGATGAGGATTAGTAGAAGTGATCTGCAAGACTCAGATGGTTCTTGGTTGCTTCCCCGGTGTCATTTGTAACAGATGCAGTCTTTTGTCACACAGGGCTTTGAAATGCCCCAAGATAAGCATGCTGCCCATCTCAGTGAAACAAACTGGTGATGCCTCGGTAACTAATGACATGTCTTGTGGGCCAGACACTGGGAAATGGTTCCACTGTTCCTGTCAGCCATCAGTCTGTTGGGCTACTGCGGATCTGCAATACTCTGGGGCATAATCAGATCTGGAATCTTTCCTCTTAGTGTAAAGTTGGAGCAGGCTGAAACTGGAGGGAAACCAATTCCTTGTCTTATGGGCAGTGCAAGGGACTTGCTCATCTAGGAGATGGCACTTCAGGTTTGCACACCAGGGTGCTCCAAGTAAGTGTGTGTTTTCAGAAGCTGTTCCTCTTTCCCTCTTCAAACACTTTGGTCTTTTAAATGGGAAGCTCACTGTCTAGTTTTGTGTTAATTTGTCCAAGGGCATTCTGCAGCAGACTGGGTTGATTGAGGTCTTTAAGAAAGGAGGCTGGTTTTAGACTGTTCTCTTTAGGAGTTTGGTTTCCTCCTGTCCCCTTCAGAGACCAAGGGACTGTTTTGTTCTCGTGGGATGGGCTGTTCTTTGTCATTCAACAAACAGCTGAAGGCCCAGGAGTGTTTGAAATAAAATGAAATTTCTTACTAATATCAAGAGAACATCAACTGGAGCTGAGGGTAAGTGATTTTAAAATATGCTGAGGTCCTAGCCTGCCCTTGGCCTTGCCTCAAGTAGGTCAAAGCCTTTTCTCTTGCAGAAGAGAGTTTGAGAACAAAAGTCTTTAAAGACCTTTTCTCTTCAGACATGCTTTGGCTTTGAGGCTGGTGCCTGTCAGCATTTCAGTTTCTCAGAGCTTTATTTCCTTAGTGTCAAAGATCATCTTGCTTCCTTTGCAAGGCTGTCAGCCAGACCCTGGCTGCTTTGATACGTTTGCGTTAGTCCCCGAATCCCCTGTTGAACAAGCTGCTCAACAATGTTTGCACAAATGCATGATCTAGGGTAGAGAATTAATCTCTGTCCCTACCCCCTGTGCAGTCAGTCAGCTGAGAAATTATTTTAAACACTGTCCCATGTGCATTAGCACTTCCCCAATTTCCTCTGCAAGTCTCTGGTGTTTCAGGCGATCTTTTGACTCCGCACAGATACAGAGTAATAAATTCATAACCTTGCTTTGTGGAACTTTTGCTCCCAAGTTCATTGCTATCTGTCTCTCACCAGGGAGTAGCCAAGCCAGCATCAGCCTGCTTTGCTTCTTCTTGCCTGTGTTTCAGTTGTAATCAGGGGTTTTATTTTAGCAAAACTCTTTACTAGTCCATTTTCCTTTTCCCTCTCTTTTTTTTTTCTTTTCTTCCCTCCGACTCCTTCCCCCAAACAGACTAATTCTTTGAGCTGCTGCAGCTGTTTGTCAGGATGAACTCCATCAGTGTAGCCAGGCTGTGGCAATGACAGAGCTACTTTTTTTTTGCAGGGGTTGGAGATGCTCCTGAGATGTGGTGCTTGTGTTAGAGGAAGAGCTCTTTGTAATAGTGACCCAAAGCCCATCCTGTTTGCAGGAACAGCCTTGCAGTACTGCATAAGTTAATCACACTTACATCCCTGGAGCATCCCTGGAGCATCCCTGTCTTACTGAGAATAGCTGCAGGTGGAGAGGAGACTACAGAAGGCCAGAACTGGCAACTCGATGCTGAAGAGGCTAGAAACAGGCTTGTGTTTTATTGCCTCTGAAAACTCCTGGAGGTGAATCTTGTCCACTGGGCATTTACTCCCCCGTCACCTCCCGAGTCTCCTGTACAACAATAATCAGAATATTGGGCTGAGGAGTATCTGCCCAGGGAAGGCAGCGTGGCCAGATGTGTTGCACAGCTGGAGAGGAGTAGATGGATAATCTATTAAATGGGAACAGTGCAAACTGTTTGTTATGGTGTCAAGAATATTTCACTGCGTGAGCAGCATACAGCAGATGTGGAGTGACAGAAAATGGTCCCTGTGTGCACAGCCTTAAAGAGGCAAGGAGGGGTTCCCCATGTTCTGCCAAAGCAACTGGCAGGGGGGTACCCCATGTCTAAGAGGGCTGTGAAAGACCCTTCTCCTTCATTTGTGTGCAAGGGGAGAAAAAGTAGCAATCCCTGCATCCACATTTTCCCACCTTGAAATCCATCGTAGAAGTAAAATGGGCTGATTCTGGTATGTGCGCCACTGCCCTCTCCTGTGTGCAGGGGGGGATGCTGGCTCTGGACAAGGCTGGGTTACATGCCTCTTTTCACTTCTGGACAGAAGGACCCGTGCTCTGCTCTCTCCCATGATCCTGAAGTCCTTGGGTGCCATTGCACATGGGGACACCCTTTGCCATGATGCCCTGACTGGCAGGTTCAGAGTGGTGACTTCAGCGCTTTCTGGAAATGCAACGAGCTGCTCTCCTGTTAAGGGTGAACTCTGCACATAAACTGGGAATTTGATCTCTTCATTATGTGTGAAAAATGCAGCTTCCCCTCTATGGATTTGCAGTACTTGGTCCTCACTGGAGCAGGGAATTTGCAAGTCAATCTATTAATTGGCTTGAATTAAGATTAATTTTTTTAAGTGTCCTCAGTAAGGAATTTAGTGTTTGTCAGTCTCTTTCTTTGTCTGGAATTAGCTTAATAATGCAATAGCTCAGGCTCTTCAAATGTGGCATGTAATTAAAATTCATTGAAATCTTATGTCTAGGCTAAATTTGAAGAAAATAGCTTGTAATTAAACTAAGTTATTAACAGTTACTATCCCTAATTATTGTGATGACATGGTTCTGTTCTGGGTCAGGTGAGATATCATTATCCCAAACTCAAACCAATCCAGGACTTACAATGAGTGCTAATTAAGAGAGGCCATTAAAAGAACCCAAATAATACCAACTCTTTGCAGTTGTGATACCATACACCAGCAACATTATGACTAAGATGTATTACTGCCATTGGTTCCAGCTGAGATGAGACTGAGGTTTAAAGATAACATGCATTTTCCCTCTCATTCTCAGCCCTTAGCATAATGAACCAACACATAATAAATATGTGTTCACTTACCCTGATACATCTGAATTTTTATTTTTTTTCAGTATGATCTTAAATTCATTTCCTGGATTAGTTATTCTTGCCCCAGGGAATAATTGCAAGATTTCTGTGCTGTTGGTAACTTTTCAATTATCTACGTGTACTTTTTCCTTTTAGGTGTTCTCACCTGGTTGTGGGTCTTGCAGTGAGGTTGTGGAAGGCTTCTGCATCCACATCTGCACTGTGCTACATGGGTGCCGGTCACCAATGGCAGCACTTCTGATAGGGAAGGATTTTTCTTCTACTCTCTGCCTCTCCTTCCCCTCCCCTCTGTCTTTATTAGGAGAAGAGCAGAAGGGAGGGAAAACAAAGAGCTGACAGAGATGAATATGCTCTATGAATCAAAGCCTGTGGAAATGTTTCTATGGGTTAGTTACTTTCCCAGTAAAAGCAGGAGACTTCTCCAAAATTTCTCTTTAACTGTTCTTTACCATCCCTAGTAAAACGTCAGAGAACTTGGATGAGAGAATTTTAAATGGCATCTATCTAGAACTCCTTTGTTGCCTATTTTGCTACAGCTAATTAAGAGAGAAAAGCCTTTTAATATTTAAGCACCATTAACTCAGCTGAATTATTAAATGTCAATTTGCATTATGTGCATAAAAGGATCAATAAACAAGGAGAATAAAACAATGGAGGTGGCTGGGGTTCGAGAGATGTCAGCTCCTCTTATCAGAACCAGAGGGAATTGCTTGCTTGTCTGCCAGGTTGTGGTTATTAATTATTGGTACTTGAAAGGGAAAGAATTGGGGACTTTCTAGGATTCTGCACACCATAGGCACTGCAGGGATGTAAAGGATGCTGTCAGGATAAAACATTACTTGGCTTGATTTCCAGAGGTGTCACACAGCCCCCATTGCCTCAGCTTTGATGACAATTTGCTGGCATTTCCTTTTGGTGCTTCTCTCCCTTTGGGGTGGAGTTGAGCTGTCATACTTGCTTTTTACTCTCCAGGTCGTTTTGGTCACTGGCAGTGGTTTTCAGGCTCAAGTTCCTTCTGCTGGTGGAAAGGGATATGGGAGAAAATCCAGAGGAAAATAGTTTTTCTTAAGTAAACCCTTCTGTGCTTCACAAGAAGTTTTCTTCCCCTGCTCCCTGTGAATTGCAATTTTTTAGTGCTGTATTAGGCAGCCTTGGAGTCTAAAGTTTGGCCTTTGCATTATAAGGCACTAGACTGGAATTAGGTACGGATTGATCCCTGGATGTTTTTCAGGCTTCCCGCCCAGCAATGGACAAGCCATTTAATTTCTTTATCTTCCCCAGCTGTCAGCGTGCAATAGCAGCATTTCCCTACCTTACAGCACTGCTTTGGGGATAAAAGCATCAGTGTTTTGCAAGGGCCTGTATGGGAACCCATTTGAGCACAAAGGCTTCTTTCCACTGAGGGGCTGCATCACCAGCATCCCTGTATCACCAGCAGCACCCCTGTCTCTAATCCTGCTCTTGCCAGGAGCAGATAAGCGCCCAGCAGAAGGGTGCCAAGTCTCTACTTTCCCCTGGGACCTTGGAATCTCTGCCAGGGTTGCCAGTGAGTGGTTGTGCTGGGGTTTGTGCTGTGGTGGGGCTGAGAGCTGATCTTGCGCAGCCACCCTGCTTTCGTCGCCCAGGAAGTGACTTTGCTGCAGGGAACCTGGGGTGCCTGTGGGATGGGTACCACTGTGTGTAGAGCTTTGGACAGACAAGTCCCTGCTGTCTGCCACTTTTCAGTAGCCAAATTGGATTTTAGATACTTGAATTAAGGGCAGCATTTGTATTTCCTGCTCTTCTAGCTATGGCGAGAACAAAAGAGGCTTTCAGTGAAATTTTATTTCAGTCTCTTTTTTGTGGCTCTTATCACCCTCTGTCTCCTGCAGTGATTTACCCCCACCCCTACTCTGTTTCACAATTGAAGTAGCCTGTCGCTTTCTGTGGAGGCAGGGTATAGCAGCAGGTAAACATGGTCATTTGTTGAATCTTTCCTCTCCTGCACGGAGGGAATGTTTGCACTGTCATCATGGTGTGATTGCCCTTGAATCCTCACCTCCTTTTGAGCCGGCTGAATGGGGTCTGGAAGCAGCAGAGCCATGGCAGGTGAGAATTTAGCACAGGTTCAGTGCCTGAGTCCATCCTCAGATGGACTGTGTGGTCTGCGCTGAGCTCTGTGCTTCTGCCGGAGCTTGTCTGGCAGCAGCGGTACTCCTTTGGTGGACAAGGATGTCTGCAGGAGAGCTGCTGTACTTGCTAGGCAAAGCCCCAAGTGCCTTGCTTTACTAACCCCACAGCTGTGCACCCACCCTCTGGGGTTAGCAGTCCTGAGCGTACAACAGCCCCTGAGGGTCTCCATGTAGAGAGAAGTCCTCTCCTCAGCCAGCTGTTGTCTGCCAACCCTTCTGCTCACCAGATCCCAGTTTCTACTTTGACATGGAAGAATTTGAGCCTCAGGGTTTAGTATCTTGGACAGCACTGGCTGAATTTCGTGGAAATACTCCTATTCTTACCCAGCTTGTGTCAGTGTACTCTGGTCGCACACTAGTTTGTTTTTCGTTATTTTTCTTGTCTATTGTTTTTAGTGTACCTGGGGCTTGGGTCTGTCTCTCTTCCAGGCACGGGTTTTACCACATACATTTGACTTTGTTTGAGTCGTCACCAGTGAAGTCTGGAGCATCTTCCCAGCCAGGGAACCCAGTTTGAAACCGCTCCCTCTACCTGTCCTTATTTTTTGTGATTCAAGAGTCACAGCTGTTACCTGATGTGTGGGTTTTTTTCCTGCTTTTGATATGAAAAGGAGCCTCTAGTTATTCATTGATTATAGCTCATGCAACTTTGCTGCTAATCTAGTCGACAGATGATTAGCAAATTGACTTTTTTTTCTCTCTTTTGAAGGGATGAAATATCTATGTGTGCTCTCCTTTCATCTCCTGTGTTAAATGGTCCAGCAATGAAGCAACAGCTGAGTTTCAAAGTATGCTGGTTTATAGATCTGTGTGCATGGACCTCTTTGTTGAAAGGTCACTGTTATACCAAAGTGGCTTGAAGTATAAAAAGGGAAAGGAAGTGGAACAAGCAGCACCAGTGATGACTTTGGGAATAAGCTGATCTTGAATTCAGGGAAGAGGAGAGGGACAAAACCTTTGGGACTGTTAGAGCAGAGTCCGTTTGCTTGCAAAAGTTATTAGCAGCAGATCCTGGGGGTGCTGGCTGTTGGGCTTTGCTACCTGTGCTGATAATGTGCAGTGTGCCTATGAGAAGCAGTTTTCCTGGTTGAGTGGGGATGTGCACCTTCAGTGGCTCCTGCATGCTGCGATGGAGGAGGAGAAGGGAGAGCAGAAGCATGAAATGCATGAAGAGCAGCAGACTCTCATCTGTCTGAGGCAGGCTTGGCTCTCCTGCAAACTGGCTGCTCTGAGGCTCCTGGTGATGGGCACGCTGGAAGCTGAGAGCACGAGGGCTTAGAGAGGCCAAAGGGTCAGCAGGTTTTATGGGTGCCTGTAGATGTTCATTCTCCTTCAGAGGGTGGTGGGTGCATGGAGCAGCTGGAGACTGACCCAGGGGACTGGAGACCTTGTTGGGGAGGCCAGGGATAAAACCTGCTGAGAAGCCTGATGCTGGCCTGTCCTCAGAAGGCTGTTCCTGCAGCACATGGACAGGATAAGCAGATGTCTGTGCTGCCCATGTCCAGTTGAGTTCCTCTCTTTGCAGGCTCTGCTGTCTGACTGCACTATGTAATTTTCGAGTGTTTTACCAGCTGACAAACAAGGCAGTCTGTCAGTGGTCTTCAGAACAGAGATTCCTTAGTTTCTCCCCCAAGCTGCTTATCTCACTTGTATTTTCCCCTAAAATATCTAGGAGTTTTAAGTAGTAACCAGGGAAGAAATGAGTTTTTAAGCATCATCTTTTGAGCACTCAGCTTGGCAGGATCACCTTGCCTGAGTGTGGCTCTGTGGCTTATTGGGGTTTGCAGCAAGATTTACAGATAGAGCTTGGGCTCTGAAACTGGCACAGTGGGAAGTGGGTTGGGAAAGATGATAAAGTCTCTTTTATGGCTGTGATGAAACAGACATGCTTTTTTAATTTCCTAACCAAAGCTGGAGATTTCCAGGACAGTATTGCTGAGATACTGGTAGGAGCCCCTAAATGTTTGAAGACAACCTACTTTATGCTGATGGCTTTGAGTCATATGTTCAAATTCCACTTGGGCATATGAGTTAGGCAGTGATACAGAGTCTATGCCACCGTAATGTTGTGTGTGTAACATCTTTCACTTGATTCCTATCAAAGTTGCTGATTGATTTTTGCTCTGCTGCTGGATACTCTGTTGTTAGGTGGATCTATGTAAGAAAATTTTGGGAATGCCTTGGAAAACTAGTGAGCCGCTGCAGGTAGTGGAGTTGAGGATTGTGGGGAGGGTGTTGGTGATGATCTGGTGACCCTAACATTTTAGTAGAATTGTTAGACTCCTCTGTAAAAATGCTAGGTACCTCTGTAGTTTTAAATTGAACAAAAGTCTTGGGAGCAGGTGTTACTGTCACGGGCGGGTGTACCTACTATTCTTGACATCTCACATGATTTTGTTCCTGGCATTTTTTTAAAAGAAACAAAACTATTGAGATGCTTCAAGGAAGTGACATTGATTAAGCAAAAAGTTATTTTAAGACTGCGCAAATCATCTGGCTGAGCTTTGCAAAAGGAAACTGTTTCTGGAGATGTAATCAGCCAGAGATATAAAGACATCGTCTTGGTCTTTTCCAAGTGAAAAAAAAAATAGTCCCATGCTATTTTGAGGAGACAAGTTTCATGCTCTGTGATTACTTTCCACAACTCTGTTATTTCTCTGTGCACTTCCCATTGAAAATTATATTCTTCTGCTGCTACTCAGGAGTGCTGTGGAGTGTTGTGTAGGGGCAGGCATGGTTGCTTTGCATATCTTGGAAGTGGCTGAGTTTGTTTTGTGGGTGGATTGATGTTTGTCTTTTAATCACAATCAATGTACAAATACCAGAGGAGTCAGAAACATTTTGCTGCTGAAATATGACATGGTCCCTGCTGCAAATTTAGGCCAGGAGTACAGTAAGCAGATTTTTTTTATTTTTATTTTTTTAAACGTACATGGTTTGCACTGCAGTGAGAACACTGATGCATGGGAGCAAATTAGCTTTAGTGGAGATCTGTCTTGCTTGTGGTTGTTACCCTTAGTGTCAAGATGCAGGGAGGGCTTACTGTTGGACTTTGATTTAGGACAGTCTTGTGGTAGCAGAGAGCTGCCCAGGCAGCACATTGGGGTGGAAGAGTCACCAGGAGGAGCTTGGGCAAGAGACAAGTCCAAGAAGTGGGAGGAAACCTGGGACCATGGATGCGCTTTGCTTCTCAGCTATCCTTGGGGGCTTCTACATCACCTCCCTGTTGGCTGTGGAGCCAACCTGGCCTTGTACTAAAAGCTGGAGCCTAATCAGGCTTAGCTGTACTGGGCAGCTTCAGCTGGAGGGTTCCCTGCAGGGGCTGTGCTCTCTTTGCCGTTGCTGCACAAAGATGCTGGGAGAGGGTGAGGTGTGGAGGAGGCTCCCAAGCAAGCAGCCAGGAGACGCGTTCAGAAAGTGGCAGTGGCAGAGGTTCCCCTGGGCTGGCTGCAAAAAGCTGTCCAGTGCCTGGGCTGGATTACACCCTCCCACCATCATCTCCTCTCCCTCTGCCATTGTGCTGGTCTGAGCTGCTGATAGGTATGGGCGGTCTTTCTTCAGCCATTAATGCGCTATTGATCGGCAGCCCTGCTGACAGTGTTAATGGACACTGATTGTGTATTATTATTTCCATAATCGTCCTCAAGCTGGAGTGAATGTTCCTTTTCAAGCGGCCCATCGATATCATGCCCTGCATTGTGGGCTGGATCTGGCCTGGTTAATTTGTCGAAAGTTTCAGCAAAGCCTGTGGTCTTCATCCACAGAGGAGCAATCGATGGGACCAGCTGAATAGTGAGGGAACACACAACAAGGCAGCTGCCATCTCCTCCCAGAGCAAGGTGTTTTGTTTGACTGTCAGGATGCTGCCCCTGCAGACCCCTCCCATCCTGCTAGACCTTCCTCGCCCCTGCTGAGTGTTGCTAGCAGATCTTTTCCCTTTACTTGTGTGTTGGCTTCTCTTTGTGCTCTGCTAAGGGGACATGACCCCTTCCTCAAAGGTCTTCATGTTTGTGTGCCCCTGCTCTTCAAGCAGAGTTGTGCATTGCAGGAACAGACGGGATAAAGTGCTTGCTAAAGCAGTGGCTTCAAGGCCTGAGACACTCCCTGGGTGCTTTGCCATGCAGGGTCTGTAACTAGTGGTGCTGCAGGGTAATTCCACCCACAGACAGGCAGTTGCTGGGAGTGGTGTTTAGCAAGGAATGCCACATATGGATTCCCTTAGTGGAATGCTTATTCAGCCCTACATACTCCATAAACACTGTGTATTTCTCTCCTTTATGAGAACTCCTTTCAAGATGCGTCACTTCCATGCCACTTGCTAAGGACAGAGAGGGTGAGGGAAAGAGATAGGCAGGTTGGTGAGGTGTTTAAGCAGCAGATTAGCAGCCAGTGTCCCCCCTCTCCTCTTGCTCCCTTGTTACCAAGCAATGTGAGTCCAGGGAGCCTGTGAACAGGGATGGGCAAGGACCTTCTTAGCCTAGTTTATGTGCAGAAGAGGCTGAATTATAATTACAGCAGATGTTTGGGAGGGTATAACTTGCCTTGCAAAGCAGAGTGGTTGATTAACTCTGAGAAAAGGAGAAAGCTCCAGGTGAAGCTTCACTCTGTCCTCACACTGCAGGAGGGTGGTAGCAGAAGCGGGTGGTTTCGGTGTCCCTGAGTGCGCAGCGTCAGCTCCTGGGACAGCAGCTTTGGAAGTGCATGTTTCTCATCCTTGAGGCCATCTGCAGGACACGTGCAGGTGGCAAAGCTGGTGATGGGGCAGAGTCTGACAGTGATGGCTAGTGTTAGCCTGCTGAGAAGGCAGCAGTAAAGTGGAGTTGTTGCTGTGCTGCAGAAGGGGTGAGCAGCCTGGCCTTGTGGTTGCTAACTGTGACTCAGGGAGTATCAATGCAGTATCTGTCTCTTACCACACTCTCTGTGAAGGAGCTCTCATCATTGCCATTGTAGTGATGGGATCGTGGGCTCAAAAAGATGAATGGCGAGACCTGTGAACCAAATAAAGATTACTCATTCCTCTCCAAAAAGAACCATTTCTCTCTTCTTGCCTGCATTTTAATGATATTAGCAACCTCTAAGCATCAAGAGTCTCATAAACTTTCCAGATTATGGTAATAATAACACTGTACAGTACAGTGCATTGGGAATAAAGTTATTTTATCCACTTCAATTTCCTTTTGTTTTAATGTGTAAATATATCAAGTGAAAGCGTAGTAGGAAATCTCAGTGCAGAGGCCAAATGCGTTGCAAGCCAGCCCTTTCCCAAGGAAGGACCCAAAGCTGCAGATTCAGAGCCTGAATTTTTCCTTTATAAAGCATCTGGCACTCAATATTTGGCTGGCAGTTTCTCTGAAGGAGTCTCTGTTGGGAGCCTTCCCTTAGTTGATTTCTCACCTGGAAGTGGAAGGGAAGTGACGATGTATCTGCCCCTCAAACTGTAAAGGAAAAAGGGTAGGGAAAAGCCTGTCCTCTCTATCCCTGCAGAGGTCATCAGAGGTCTTCCCTGGACCTTTACTTTGGGCTCTGCCAGCCTGAGGAGAAGGATTCTGTTCCAGTAGGATTTAGCAGGTCAGGTTGTATCTTTGCAAGGGTCATTCTTTGTGGAAGACTGCTGAGAACGACTGAGATCTTCATCAACCACTTCATCCCCAGCACCTGGCCTCGTGCTCCAGCCTTTCTTTTCCCTCCTGGGGGCCTTCTGTGAAACTGTTTACTCTGACAGTCATGGTCCCGCCATCCTGTTGTGCTGGCAATGCGCAAACTGTCTGCATGCTGAAATCCTCCAGGAGACCTGGGATGATGTCAAACAATAATGTATTCTTTCTGTTCAAGCACATTAAAAGTGCAATTAATCCTCACAATCTCTCTGCCCATCTGTAATACGGCATGAGGTGACTTTTCCAGCCTTTGTGTGCTGTGGCAGGCTGAGCTTGGAACAGAGACCTTCCTGAGACTCATGTTGTGATTTAATACAATCCTGTAAGAGCTGGGCTGGTTCATTGCTCAGCCTCCACCACTTCACCAAGGTCAAGCTGTAATCTAAGGCAGAGTTTCTCAGGCTCCTGCACCTGAGTGCATTTTTCTCCAAGACAACCCCAAGCTTTTTGAGCTCCCTTTTGAGAGATTTGGGTTCATCTGGGGTGCAAGACGTGGAACCATGGTGGTTGTTCTCCTGGGAATCTGGTGCTGTGATTGCAAGAGAGATGTTACAGCGTAAACAGTGGAGATTAATTTGGAAGGATGTCCCTTTCCAAAGAGTATAGGTGAAAGGTATTGGTGATGGTAACACAAGCAAGTTAAAAACACCTATGAACGAAGCTGAATGTGTACGTGCTTGCTTGTAAGCTTCAGTACAGCTCAGTGGATCCAGGGAGAACCTGGGAGAGGAGGAAAAAATTATGACATAGGCTTGTCATTTTGCTGTAGGCTAGTGCGATATAATGCTTTGTGGTGTCAAATAAGGATTAGTTTGAAAAATATTTCTGTTGAACTCAGAGAGACACCAACAAGTAACCACAAGGTATTTTGGCACAAGAAGTTGAAGAAAACCCTGCTAATCCTATACCATTGTACCTAATAATTTTATTGTGGAAATTCCCCTTCTAGAAGTGTGTTTAGGCAGGTGACAGGAAAGGGTTACAGAAGACAGGTTAAATTATGGTGGGATGGTCAAAGGAAAAAGAGTATAAGTTGAAAGACTTACCTTGTATACCATGTGGGTTGTAGAAGAGCAACTTAAGGAAACATTTAACTGGGAGCTAGAGCTGCAGATAAATATTCTGGATCTCCATGGGGTGGCTGGAAATTAGTTTTTGCTGCAAGGCCATGTTTGCAAAGGGAGAATGGAGCCACCAGCCGGCAAATGTAGCCCAGAGACTGTAAAGAGAGGTTATGAGAGCTTTGCTGCTGCAGGGTGCCAGGACCCCACTGAGTGCAGGCAGCACGGGTCAGGGATGATGGAGCCGACGGGAGGGAGAAATCAGTACAGGATGAGAAGGGACAGGGTCTCTCTTTTAATCACAGAACAGGGAATCCTCAGCATCACAGTCTGGGTCTCAACACTGTGAGCAATGCTCTGCAGTGCACGTGGGATTAAAGGTGTGATGGCAGGTCTGCAGAGGGCTGGTTCGAGGGCTGGAACAGCACAAGAAACTGTCATTTGGAGTGAAGTGTATTGCTAAAGGCTATACATGCATTTGAGTTACTCTTCTACCACTGTTTGCTTGACAAGCATTCACAATGTTTTTTCCTGGTAAGTCATTATTTTACTTAATGTATGTATATATCTGTATCTATATCCATCCATCCATACATACACGCTCCTACATGTATGTGTATACAAAGACATACACATAAGTATGCAGATATATAGGTTTCTGCTTTCTCCTGGGTTCAGCAAGACTCTTCTGCCATGCAGGCAGTGGAAGGTCACTTCTCTGCTCAGTTGTATCAGTGAAGCTTTGACAGCTGGTTTCAGCATTCCGTGATGCTCAGGTGGTGGCAGACACATTCCTAGGAGCCCTGCAGAGGGAGAAGACAGGAGAGTCTGAGGGACTTGTCCGTGTTTGTGCCATTGTGTTATTCAAATACACTTGTTGCTTCAGTTTGGACAGTAATAAAGGTTTTAACAGAGTGCCACCGTGCTGGAAAGACAGAAGAGGTGCAAAAAGAGGGAGTTGCTTGCTGCATGTGTAGTGCTGCTGCCTGAGTGTTGGATGGCTGAGACAAGCTGTGGAGCCCCAGCAGCAAGAGCAGCTTGCTGCCCACCAGCCCTGTGTCCACTCTTGTATCGCTGCTGCTTGGTCAGAGCATTGTGGTGGCACTAGTTTATACAGGCTGATCTCGGAGACAGGTCTGCACTATCCTGCCTACCCTACGTCTCTGCTGCTAATGGAATAAACCAGCATAAATCTCAGCAGTTCTCTTTCCCAGGTGATGGAGTTTAGAGCATTTTGGTCATGCCAAAAGAATGAAGGGG
>VXBW01001032.1:281789-305175 GCA_013400375.1 Thinocorus orbignyianus | reverse complement strand
GGGCGGGGAATGGTAGTCTTTGAAGCAAAACTAACCTTGAGGAAAAAGTGGGTGCTCAGTTCATCTTTAACAGGTTGTGCAAAATCTGTGCTGGTTTCAGAAAGCTTGCTAAGGCTCATTGCTTTGAACCCTTTGATCATCTCCTCAGTGGTTTGTTCATTTGTGTTGTATTTCGCTGATGGGAGCTAGAGCTGTGACTCCAGAGTCACCTGGAAGCGTTGTAGCAAGACGGGAAGTATCCCAGGGGGACTCTCACCAAGGCACCAATTCTTAGACGTGTTTGTGGGTTTCTCTGTTCCTTGAAGTGCGACTGGAGTTTTCCCCTTGAACAAGCACAGGTGTCCCACTGGGCTGTGCAGTCACCTTCGATACATCTCAGCTGCTTCAGTGATCACACAAACGCTTTTGGAATAGGGACCCAAGGGCTGTTTGCACAGGACTCTGGAGCTGAGGCTTTTTTCTTTATAAAACTCTGTTTTCCTAGAGCTTTTCTCTCACTGCTGTTGGTCAGGTCTACAGTGGGATGTAGGTGCTGTTTGGAGCACATGACATTTTTAAACTTTGTTCTGGGAGCTTGCTTTCCACGTATTTTTCCATGGCACTGATCTTCACTTGTTTTCCTGGCCGGACTGGCAGTAACTGGGCTCCACTTAAAGCCCCAGCTGGAGAGATTCCTAGAGGGTCCCCTCATCCCACAGAGGCTGTTCCATCTGGCTCAGGACTGAGACAGTTTGCTGTGTAATTTGGGAAAGACTCGTTTCTCCTGCAGTTGTGTGCTGTGTCTGTTTTAGGGACATTTGCTAAAAGCTATATAGAGCTTCAAGGCCCTTCCTGACTCTGCTCAGTACTTATCCTAGTCCCCTGCAAGGCAAATCATAGTAATCAGGACTGTTTTAGACAGACGTAGAGCAGTTGTGATTTGACCAGGACCCTGCTTTAACCACTTTCATATACTCCTCTCCAGGAAGAGGTGAAAGCAGGGAATTCTTGGTCTTCAGACTGTGCAGGAGGGTCCCCCAAAAAAGCTCTATATTCTGCTTTTCAGTGCCTAGAGCTGCTCATCCAAACAGGACTAAAGGTTTTAAAACAGCAGTTGATACCAGCTGCCCAGGAGATGGGGAAAATGGCTCAATTCTGTATCTCTTGAGACCTTTGTGTCTTGGAGCACTGTCCCGCTCCTGCCCTCTGTGGGTTAAGAGGTGACTCTTCCAAACTGCTGTGGGAGCAGCCACCCTGGGTAGTGAGTGTGAGGAGCTGGGGTGCTGCTTGTTTCCCTTTTTACCTCTTCTTTTCTCTCCACAGCTCCTGCTCAGGCCCAAATTATTCATGCTGGGCAGGCGTGCGTGGTGAAGGAAGACAACATCAGTGAACGTGTTTACACAATTCGGGAGGGGGACACGCTGGTCCTGCAGTGTCTGGTCACGGGACACCCCCGGCCACAGGTAAGCTTTTAGACTTGCCTGCCACCCATGGTCCTTGTGATGCTTCTTTGTAGTCTTCATGTAAAGGAGAATTATGGGCAGCTGGTTGCTCAGCTTTCTCCTGCGTGTTGGAATCAGGTAAGGATAATGCATAGGGCAAGCACTAGCTTGTTTAGCTATGAAGCATCTAGCCTTATTTTCATGGAAAACAGTCCACAAAGCCTACGGGAACCTACATAGACCTTCTAGTGGTCTTCTGTATGTAAAGTCTCCAAAAAAACCTTAAAGTCCAAACCGAATCTGTTATTCAAATTACCTTTAACCTACTTTCTACAAAGCAGGAACAGCCCGAACAGGCTAGAAGGTGCTTCCCGCATGTGCTGGCCATAGGAGTTGGTACTTTGTGTTCCACCAGCTTCTCTGGATGTACAGACAAGGGGAACCTGCTTAGGGGACTTTGGGAAGTTGTTAGTAGTGCACGTTAAGCTCACTGTAGGGAGCCTTGTGGAGAGCCCACTGGTCATTGCTTTATGGCCATCGAGCAGCAGCAGATTGAGTCATGCAGTGATGGATATATCCATGCAGTGGTCAGAGTCACAGTTTAGTGGAGAGGTACAGAGCTGGGCTTGGCTAATTGCTGCTTTCCTTCCCTGTGTCCCTAGAGGGTTGGATTATCTCAGGCACCATGCAGCCTCCTCCACACCCTTCAGATACTCAAGCAGGCTGCTTCAATGTGCGGATGTGTCTATAGAGATACTGGATCAGAGCATGGGTCTACCCGCTCTGGGACGGAGTGTGGTAGGAGTGGCAGCTGATGCGTATGATGAGGTTGGATGTGCCAGAATACATGCAAGGGAGCCAAGTACCATAGGTGTACCTTCTTGACCCCCTTCCCCAGTGCTGCCAAAGATATTTGTGTGGAAAAGCCATATATCTATATACACCAGTCAACAGCTCCATGGACTTGCCTGTGACAAGCTATTTTGCTACGAGGCAGACAAACACAGGGAATGGAGAGAGACTTAGCCAGGAGGATTTGAAATGGTTTGTCCATCAAAGCATGTCCTGGAAACAATAAAAAGGAAATGATCTTAGACAGGCCAGCAAAAATGACCAGCCTAGGCATGAGACAGTGATGGGCAGAGGACAGCTATGTATATCAAAAATGAGGAAGATGGTAGGGCTGGCTGTGCCTAAGGATGTTGAATGTATGGGAAGGTGCTGGCAGGTTGTGGGGATTTGAGGCTGAGTAGCCAGGAAGATTGCTGGAGGAGAGCCTGATTCAGACAGCATGATAGAAGGCCATGCTGTGGCTTGTCATTGCCAGGAGATGCATGGGGACACTAGAGCATGGAACCAGGCGTGCCTGGAGAGGCTGGAACCCTCGCATATAAAACGTGGCATGCATCGTATCTCTTCCATCCCTCCTCATGGATAGATTTCTTCCCCAGCTAAGCTCTTATACTAACCTTTGTTTAATCTTTTCTTTTCCCTTGTATCAGCCAGTCATTAAAGCATGAAAATGTGGCCAAAATACTTAAATGAGATTGAAATTGAAAAGATTAAAGAGCTGGCTGAAGTGTCCTTGCAAACAGGAGACTCTGAGAGTCTTGGGGCCCTCAGACAATTTCATAATAAGCCTGTAAAGGCTAAATAAATCCATGGTCATTAGCTCTGAAAATCAGCTCAGCCTAGTGCTCTGGGAGTGGGATGTAGATACGCCTGCTCTTTTAAGAGCATCAGCATCAATCAGGTGGTGGCAGTGAGCTTTAGGCAAAATCTGGGGGAGGAGTGAAGGAATCTGGTCCGTCTCATCTGTGGCCAATGATGAATGAAAGTCTTTCTCCATTCCGTTGGCTGATCTTGCTGGATCTAGGTCCCAGAGTCTGGATGGGCACCACTGCGGGAGCCCCACAAGTCAGCAGCCTTTAGAAGGGAGGTTGCAGCTATAGGAAATGAATGGGCTGAGAAAAGCCATCTTGCTCTTTCATTTTCTGGACTGCTGAAAAAAGGGAGAAGCTTGTACCACAGCTACTAAGGCTGTACCTCATTCCAGACGTAAGAATAACTATTCAGTTTTTAGCAGTGCTGTCCTTTTGCCACCATTTACCATCAAATGCCAGGCAGCTCTGTTGCCCCTGTAAACCAAGTTCTTAAGACGTGTAGCATAAGGACAGAAAATGCAAGATAGCTTGAAATCTGAAAGGGATTTTTTCTTTTCTTTTTCTGTATCTTTAAAATCAAAGCAAAAGCTTGTGTACTGCAAAAGAATGACTTATAAAAATAACATACACAGGGGTTCCCTATGGGAAAGGAGCAAGAGCCAGATAGCAACTGCATTTTCTTACTCTTACTTGGAAAAGCAAATAGCAGAAATAGCCTTGCTATCCAGAGAAAGATAAAAGAGTGTTGACTGCAATAAAAGCTCTGTAGCTGTAAGCTGATGTCTGCTGTAACTTTGCAGCCTACCAGCCACGTGGCATCCCCAGGCTTAATGCTAAAAGTCCTGTGGTGTACAGGTAGCGGTATAAAACTAACCAAGTTCCTGGGTTAACAGAACCAGAACAGTAGTGGTAAATAAGCAGTGTATGTCACGGGGAGAACTGAGGGGCTATCCTGGATGCTCGGACATGGAGACTGGTGATGGATGAGAATCAGCAACTGGTCTACTGAGACATAATGAGATCACCACTTGAACTTTGGTAAGGTCTGGTAGTGCTGTAGGTCCCATTTCTGAGAATGGCTAGGGAAGGGGAACAAAGGGAGTGCTGCTGTCCCCTGGTATCTCTAGTTTGTGTCACCAATTGCTTGCATTTCTCTCATTCTTCTCATGCAGGTGAGATGGACCAAAACCGCTGGCAGCGCATCGGACAAATTCCAAGAGACGTCAGTGCTAAACGAGACCCTTCGAATTGAGAAGATCCAAAGGCTGCAGGGGGGCCGCTATTACTGTAAAGCAGAAAATGGGGTTGGGGTCCCAGCCATCAAGTCCATTCGAGTAGATGTGCAGTGTAAGTCGTTTAGCGGCAACCCCGACCTTCCCACAGTTCTACTGCATGTCTCTGCCTCGCTGCGGGGCCGGCAGGGAGCTGCATTGCCCTAGGACCATGCGCACCTGATTCAGGAGCAAAGGGACTGGTGTGGTGTCCTCAGGGTCCCTTGCCTCTAGGAGATTAGATCCATTCACAGTAAAGATAGCTCTGACAGTCCATGTGACTCATTCTTATCTGGGTGCTGTGATGTCTGTCACTTCCAGAGGTCCCTAGCACTTGTCTGAGGTGCAGCAATGTAGACAGCTTCTGCTTTCTTTGTCTTCACTTTGTAGCTGGCAGTGCTTGAGGCAAACCAGTGCTTCTTGAAACTGGTACTGCCTCAGATGCTAGGGGCATTCCTGAAACAAATGCCCTGCCCCTAGCATAGCTACCTCTGCAGTGTGGTAGAAACACAGCAAAAGATACCTGAGGAGGCTGAGTTGTGAAGGGATGAATGTGAAGGAATCCATGAGGACCCTTAGGTTTCAGTGACTCGCTGTTTCTCTGGCTGGTCACAATGTTCACCCTTTTTTGTGTCCTGGAGATGCAGTTACTGGTTCTCCATCTTGGGCCCCAAGTTTTGAAAATTTTTCATGCTGGCTTAATGTTGTTTATTTTAGGGATGCTGTGGCCATAACGCACATATGGGAAGAATCCAAGATTTAGGTGTAGGCAACTCTTCAAGAGTTTTACTCTCTTGGGGGAGATTCTGCTCATTGTCCTCGGCTATCCAGTGTTCCAGTTTTCTCCGACCCAAATAACATCAAATCCCTGTCCTCACTCGTATCTTCTAAGAAGGCCTAGACAGCAAGAGGTTGATTCTTAAAAGATACAAAATGTGATATAAAGCAGCTCAAATTCTCCCTGAATATGTTACCACCTGTTCCCACAATCCTAGCAAGACAGTATTCTGTGCTGAGGTGCACCCTGATTATCTATCAGTGGGGCAACCTCCAGGTTTCAAAACCCCAGTTACCTGCCTGGAGTCTGGGCAGAGCTTTGCTGATAGCAACTGCTGCCTCACTGCTTCCTCTTAATCCTATTCTCCAGCCCTGCAAAGTGACCCTCACAACATATGTCATAGACTTGAACATTCTTAGGCTTTGGTAGGTTTATGATCCACAGTTTTGTTATATAACTTGGAGCACCTCTGGTTTCTGTTCCTTCCTTGTCCTGTGCTGCACTGGAGTAGTGTAGTGCAAGCACCATACCATAGATTGGGAAAACAGGTTGCTTCAAGCAGCAGCTACTTTGGATGGGATGAGCATTTCTTCATGGATCTTGTTTGGAGGAGTTCTGGCACCCATCTAGATCTGTTTGGCTTCTCTGTCCATTTCTTCTCCTGTGTGTGGTAGAGGCGTATGATATGATAACTCTCCATTTCAAAGGCGACTTGCTTTTCTCAAGCCTCAGCTGGACATTTTTTCAGGGCCTGTCTCTCTAAGAACAACAGTATGGCATGAATCTCTATGCCCTGAAGGTGCTCCCTTTACTTCTGGGGTGCAGGCTGGAGCTAGGATGATGTAGTGTCCCGTGGTCCCTCGTGCAGCTCTGACCTGTAGAACTATGGGGCTAATGGGGTGGCCAAGGGCTTTCTCATACTAACATCTACTCTGCAGATGGACTTGGTAATGCACCTCTGTTCTGCTCACTTGGTTTTTTGGGAGGAGAGACTATTTTCTGCTAGTGTTTGCAGTAGGTACAAGGGAACATATAGGAAAAGCTACCACTTTTGTTGAACACTCACCCAAGCAACCTTCAGCTGAATGAACCAGAACTTGAAAACAAACCCCTTCTTTTCCCACATTCCAATTTGTAGTTGGAGGTAAGTAATCACCCTTACGTGAACCTTGGTGACCTTGACAGCTAGTGCTAGTCCTCACTCATTCTTTTAGTATTAGGCAGCAAGGTTGTGTGGAGAGCACCACTGGTGCCAAGAGAGTATTAAACTGGAAACACTAATCTGTGTAGCAAATTATTCCTTTGCCCCAAGTAGGCATCAAGTGAGGCTTTAAAGTATTGTTTAGATACTGGCAGAGAGGCAGCTGCTGTTTGGAGTATTTCCATGTGGGAGAGAGGGAAAATAAAGAAAAAGAAAGAATGGATGTTTACAAGCTTATATTGCGCATGAAACATCCCATGTGATCATCTCCATGAGCAGCCTTGGGCCAAATTTATCATTTGTGCAGCTCACTGACATCGGTGGCGTTATTCCTACATCAAGGACATACATACCGTTGTAGGTCTTATTTTAGCTTTTCTCAGGAGGCCTAGACTTAGAGCTGACTGCTACAAAAGAAGGCTGAAAGATTCAAGGGAGGAAAGGTTTAGCAACCGAAAGGAAGATGTTTTCTGTGTGGAGAGTAGCTGGGAGCCAGGAGACCTGAATGGTAAGTATCTTCCTTGATCACTAAGGGAAGTGTTTTGCCATATATCCTGCTGAGGAATGGAACCTTATAAGGATGGCAGCTGCAGAGTTGCTTATGCAAAGTGCGAACAAATAAAGTAGAATTAAAAACAAAGAAGGGGGAAAGAGGAGAGGCTGTGCCCAAGGTCCAGATCCAAGAGAATTTGATGTAAAATTCAGTCAGCCTATGGCCACATGGAGACAGCACTGTATGGAGCAGAACCTTTTTCTCTCCACCTGTTTTTCTTCAGCCTTGGGTTTGGGGTTTTTTAGATTTCTGTGTGCCTTGTCATTGTTCTGCTAATGGCTCTACTCCTATCGCTTAGTTATGGTGTGGTCAAGCCCACAAATCTCAGGTCCCATTACAACTTCTGTCTACCAAGCATACAGCTCATTAAAATATGCAAATCCACAAGCTGACACTTGTGATTCAGCAGAGAACCTGCGTTATTTGGATGACACGTTAGCAGAAACTCATCCCTGTTTCCCCCTTCCTTTCTGGGAGTCAGATTTCCAAACTTACAAGCCTTTCAGATAAATGATCCTGAAAATGAGATGGCATAGGAGAGCAGGAGGTGATTAGCACATGTCCTCTTCCTCTTTGCTAATGTGCAGAAGACAGTGCTGGCAGCAGTTTCCTTGCAGTTGAAGGTGGGGTCATAAGGCTGCTGAAAACATAGAATTGTTTCAGCTGAGCTCAGCAGGTGCCTTATAAGACGTGCTTAAGGGCAGTGGGGCAGATTTCAGTTTTAGAGGGTCAGTTGATCCCATCTAATCAAATGGGATCTTTATATTTAATCACAGTCAGTCTCAAAGTGGTTTTGGGAGGAGAACGCCTCTGAGGTTTTCCCCATGCTTCCTTGATGGTCAGACACCATTGTCTAGGGTAAAAGCCCAAGAAAGTCATCCCTTTTTAGGAAGAGGGCAGCCTCTGGGAGTGGTATGCCCTGAGTGGACAGATAAAGTATGCTCCCTGCAGGGCTATTGCTTGTGTCCTTGCAAGTGAATTGACTGATATCCAGAGATCCAGTTGTGACAGCTGTGCATCTGGTGCAGGTATGGTGAGAGAACTGAAAGGAGCATTTTTTTAAGAAGCATTGTGTAAAGGGAGAAAACAGAACAATCTGATCAGTTTACTGGTGAATGATAAGGATGCAGTGAGTAGAAGTGGCTGAAGAGGGAGGGTCAGTACAGACCTTGAAGAAAATATACAGAAGATATTTTAATAGGAAGGGAGAGAAATTGTGCATATTTCAGTGTTTTGCATCTCGTGTTCCCATGGCACCCTGCAAGACTAGCTTCTGTCTAGGAGATAACTCTCCATCTCAGCTCCTTGGTCTTGCCCTAGCTTCTACTCTAGCCCTTTGACTTGAGGGTTTGTCATGTCCTTTGTGGGGGCATCTCAGACCGTGGGTTTAACCCCATGATTTCAGGAGGGATTTGAAAAGTGGGAGCAGAAGAAACAATGATGGAGCAGAGTTTCCTGGGATCCTTCTGATTTCTCACTGAAGTAAAGAGCCATGATTTGGGGTGTGGGTTGTCACTGGGGAAGGTGAAGCAGCCCACTGGTCTGAGAGTTGTGTAGCAGGCAGGCAGTTTGCTCAAGGAACCACATGGGATCTGCAAGCCAGAAGGTGCTTTCTATTCTCTGAAGGTTGTGTGGCGAGTGGGAGAATTTTGCTTCTCCTGTCTGTTCCCTTTAGATATTGTTTGTGTTACCTGCCTTCAGATCAGCTCTTGATTCAGCAGGTGTCATCAACCAAATGTGTGGGATCTTCCTCTCTCCTTGGTGGTACCTGGAGCATGATCTGCTCTGCAGGCTGTACATGCAGACTAAGCTTCACTCACAACTGCTGCGACCCTCCTTACCTTCCTTCCAGATCTAGATGAACCTGTTCTCACCATTCACCAGACCATCAGCGATGTACGTGGCAGCTTTTACCAGGAGAAGACTGTCTTCCTGCGCTGCACTGTCAACTCCAACCCACCGGCTCGCTTCATCTGGAAACGGGGAGCTGAGACACTTTCCCACAGTCAAGACAATGGTGTGGACATCTATGAACCCCTCTACACACAGGTGAAAAAAACGAAACTTCCACCAGCTTGTGTTGAGCGTCTTGCTAACATGAGGCACTCTGTTGCGGATGGCATTTTCTCCTTTGTGAATTACAGTGCTGGGGAGAGGGTGGTGGCCACTGCAACAAGCACTGTCTCAAGAAGAGATGGCAGAGCCTACTTTTGTATGCAGGTTCCCAGAGAATAAGAGGAGCAGAGCAACAGGAGGGAGTTTGACAACCTAGAAGTCATGTGCCCTTTCTGGCACTGTCCCTGAGAGTAGGTCACAGCTCCCATATTGGGGTTACATGGCTGTTGGATGCCTGAGACTAAAATCTAAGCAAACCGTCCCAAGACTGGCTCTCCTCTATCTCCCGTTACTATTATTTTTTTATTTTTTTTTCCCTTGAGTGCCCATGAGGCAAATTATGAAGAGTTTTTCATAATGGCCATAAACAACAGAGGCAGCCCAGCTGCCAGGGTGCTTTCCAACTGTCATTCTGTGACAGGGTTTCCACATCCTTACAGCTTCTCCTGCTTGTCTGTACACTGGACTGACCTCTCTGAACGCCAATTTCTTTACAGTAATTAGCCCACCAATGCAGTGGGAGGTGGAGATTTAGATTAGATATTAGGAAGAAGTTCTTTACTCTGAGGGTGGTGAGGCACTGGAACAGGTTGCCCAAAGAAGGTGTGGATGCCCCATCCCTGGGAGTGTTTAAGGCCAGGCTGGATGGGGCTTTGAGCAACCTGCTCTAGTGGGAGAGGAGTTGGAACTCGATGATCTCTAAGGTTCCTTCCAACTCTAACCATTCTGTGATTCTGTGGAAGGGAATTTTTCTTCTGCCCAGGCACTCGGGGCTTGTTATCCTAAGCTGAGCTCTGGCTGTGGATGGCCTTCAGATGCTAACTCGCCCCAGCTCTTCCAGCAGGGCTGTTCAGCAGCACAAGGCAGTGGATGGGAAGGGAGGGCTGAAAGGACCACTCCCCAGGGCACCCATTTCATCTCATTTACGTCCTTGTGCTCCCTAAGCTGGGCCCTGAGTGTATTCTGGCTGAGCTGGATTCCCGAGTGATGCTTCAGGCAACCTTTTAGTTAATGTAGTCGTGTTCATATTTTATTGAAACACACCATCTCTGTAGGTCATGGAAATGGGCAGCCAAATGGAAACATTCAAGGGGATGAGGAGAGAGAAGAGAGCTGCAGGTTAGTGGCAGATTTGCAGAAACGTGGTAGTTCAGTGCTGCTTTTGACCCTGAAAGGGCTTTGTCTAATCCAGTGTTATGTGGCATCCACCCAGAACACCACTGGCCTTAGAGGAAGACACTGTGGGCTCTTCCAGCTTTCACTAAGCTCACTCTAATGAACAGGAGACATTGCTTAATGAGAGGATGTCTTAGGACTTGAGGTATTTTCTTCAGCTAAATAAGACATCTGGCAGAACTTCACTGTGTTCCAGCATTAACGTGTAAATGACCCAGCATCCTGCAGCTCCTGTCAGGCAGTGTTTCCGCCATGATGGGTCATTCCCGGCTCTGAGAGAGGCTGTTAGGACTGCTGTGCGTACACAGGCATGCCTTACAGTCCTCTCCTTAGCACCAGAATAAGACTATGAGCTTGCATTGATAAGAGTTGAAGTTAACAAAATCACAGTTCCATAACACTAGTGGGAGGGGAGTATCTTGCTGGAGCTCAAATGCATTACGTTTAACAAAGAGCTCTTTGCAGGGCTTTATAATGTCTATAATATATGTCTTAAGAGATGAACTGGTATCAGTGTCAGGTTTGGTTAGACTTTTACATTAAAATGGAAGTGAAGACTTTAAGTTTTTTTTAAACTTATTTACACTTACAGCTTATGCACGTTTACCTACCATTTACTAATCAATAAACAGGATACATATGACCCTGTAAGTAAGTGGTTGGCATGCACATCGTAAATGCCATTATTTGTGTGGTGTAGCAACAAATCTCAGGGGACAGGACTTTCATAGGGTTACTGGTCTCCTAGGTATTTATCTTTCTAATTTACTTAGTTCAGATCCTTGCTGTCTGCATATTAGCATGCCTGAGCTCATTGTCCAGTCCCTTGAGGTTGTCCTCAAGAGGATTTGTCACGCTGACACCTTCTCGCATTTGCAGGCAATTATAGAATGGTTTCTCCAAAAGAGATTTAGACAAACACAAGGAGCACAACAGTGACAAGCTGTCATGGGAAGACATATGAGTTGGAGGGTGTACAAACCACAGGATGCATCTCAGAGCTTTCCACATTCAATACATAAAAATCTGCAGAATGCATCTATTGTTAATTTAACAACTTGATTCTGTTTCTGTAACAAGCCAGTACCTAATGGAGTGCCAACGAATTATTTTTATTTCTTTGTTTCTTAGTATAGTATAAGAAAAAGCTATCAAAGTCTCTGCGGTTGCTCTGGATTTACACCAGCCTAAATGAGATTAGAAACTGGAGATGAGAGATCAGAAAGTTTTGGGAGGTTCTTTGAGTATTTCTCTGAATAATCTTTTATGCCCTGCACTGCAAATTTTTACACCATAACTGTTGAACTTGCCATATTTAGGCCAGCATTAATGCCTGAATCTGCTGTGATTTACTTTGGTTTTGCATTGTTAAGAACCCACTGACATTCCTTGGGTTCCTACCAACATCTTGGCATAGAGATAGATCTCAGGGTCTGTTTTGGGATATTTAAGGTTCTTCAGGTTCCACAAGATGATTCTGACTACAGAAATTATGCCTCAACCTTTTTGGCAGTGCTTTCAGGTTAAATGTCAGTTGATTGCTGGGGATTTTGAAAAATCTTGGAGGTGGAGTTACCACTGCAAACATTTAGTGTCTCCTTTATATGTAGCTGGGGGGAGCTTGGAGTCTGCACAGTTCCTGGAGGTTTTGGTAGGAGATGCTGTAATCTGTAAACTTTGGGACAGGCTTTGGACTTGCAACAATGATCTGTGCTTTGTACACCAGTGTCTTTCCCCCCCTGCCCCTTTTTTCCCAACTCCCAGGGTGAAACCAAAGTCCTGAAGCTGAAGAACTTACGGCCTCAGGATTATGCCAGCTACACGTGCCAGGTGTCCGTCCGCAACGTCTGCAGCATCCCCGACAAATCCATCACTTTCCAGCTCACCAACACCACAGGTAAGAGAGGACGAAGAGGGTCCCCACAGCCCTACGACCTCCCACCTGCTCAGTAACCGTTACCCCTCCAAGAGGGTGACACAGCACCCTGTCCAGGGCCTGCAGCACTTTACATCCATGTACATGGCTACTGGTATTGCGGGTCCTTCACACAGAAGTTTTGTGGCCAGGGAAACTCTAATTTCTTGTTGCTCTGCACGTAGCCTGTGCCTTGAGCAGGCTTACCATGAGATCATTAAAACAGACTACATGTAGGTGTTGAAGCACTATGTAGTTTTTAATCCAGACACCGGTTTATTTATTTATAATTCTAAGTGACTTTAAAAATAGATTTGGTACAGTCTAGAGCAGGGCAGATGCTGCAGGAGTTCTTACAACTAATTCATTCATGTATGACTCTGGCCTGGTTTGTCAGACTGTGTTCTCAGCACCTCCCAGCTAACGGGCTCCACTGGTGCTGATGTTTGTGGAAAGCAAGTATCTCCGACCTTGCCCATAAATAAATTTTATACTGATACTCACAGCGGCAGTGCTTGAGTGCACCTCCAGTTGTGAACAGAATAAAGTTGGCACCTCGTTCTTGACCTCCTATAACTGACTGATAACTGAGTATCATGTACTGAGTACTTGCAAGGACCCGATTGCATCCCATCTGTAAAAAAACACAAACCAAACCGTCCAACCAAGCAAACAAAAGCCCAAACCCCAAAACCAAATCCACACCCACAAAAACTCCCACCTACAAAGCCCTCACATGTGTTGAATATTTTAAAAAAAGAAGTAAATGTCAGGAAATTGCTTCCAGCTCTGGACTATTCCATGATCAGAAAGAAAGGCATTGTAGTTGTTTGAATTATTCACCTCTCTAATGTAACACAAAGCAGTTTGCATCCCTTGTGTCATCTTTGTGCAGTGGAAACAGAACTCTTTTGATGTTGCCAACTGTTGATGGGGTATTGTTGATACTGTATAAATTATGTTTATTGATCTGACTCGAGCCCAAGGTGCTGAGGAACAGTTGCATCATTTTATGTAGAAAAAAGGAAAATATCGAGCTCAAGAAAGTGAACTATAGCTGATGTCAGGAAAAAATATTCTCTGTGCTTTAAGGTCTCTGAATATGTCTTAAGCAATTCACACCATTGCCTGACTTTAGCTCAGAATGAGACTGTAGTGAATGCTGGAATATTTCCTTTAAAAACTTACCTTGTGCTCATGATGAAGACAGGGATTTCATACTGTTCTTCTTCCCTGTTGTGTCTTTACCTTTGAAGAGTTAGAAAATCAAATTTCTCTTCATGTCCACCCCCCCCCACTACCCTTCATTTCAGTCCAGCCCCATTACTGAATGAAGAGGGAAAATGTGTTTTCAGGTTGCAGCCAGATCAGAAGCCAGCGATACGGCTGAATTTACACAAACTTCAGCTCTTAACTTGGTCCATGTAGCACATACATCTAGTTCTTTTTTCTTGTTGTTTAGCTATAGATGCATATTTATAAATAGTTACAGTGGAGCCTGATGCCACAACCTCAAAGGGGCCATGGAAAATGTGTTCCTAGCAAGTTCCATTGAAAACTGGAGGTGAAAATGAAGCTGACATTGTGCAGTAAGCAGGGTTTGTGTTAAATAATATTTAATGTTAAATATACTTGTGTTATTTGACTTACTTGCCCTGTAGATAGCATTGTGTATAGATCCGAAAATACTTAAAGAATTTAATTCTTTCCTTTTTTTTTTGTGTAGATCTTTTCTTTCCCTCTTGTGCTCGTGCTTTGGCAACCTCTGTAGCCTTGGCTGTGCACAGAATCCTGAGCAGCTTTGCTCAGGATGCCTTTGCCTTTGCAACTGAGGAGGGCCCAAAGGGTGCTGAGGTGCATGGAAATAGATCTCTTAAATATTTATAGACCCAGCTACTACAGACCTTGAGGGGAATTGGTGGGTCAGGTCGTGTCAGGCCAAGGGAATCTTCTCTTCCTGGTTCATTTGCTGTTCCTCAGCTGGTTCACTTTGTCTTCTCTGGTGGTGGCCTTTGGGCAGATCATAGTCTCCAGCAAGATGTGCTTTTGCCCAGCTCTGCGTCAGCAGCTTCGGCCTTGTGGCAGGGGATGGGTTCTCGGTCAGCAGCCTTTAATGGGAAGGAGGTTTCCCCTGTTCCTCCTCTATCCTGCTGCTGTTGTGTGGATCTAGACCTGCAGGTTGGGTCTGCAGAGCCACAGGACCAGCTCAGCACCACGCTGTCACCACCTGCTCCAGCAGGGTCAAGCTGATGTTTTCCCCTTCCTCAATTTCTGCAAAATTAAGCAGCCCAGCTGGTTAATTCTCCTGCAGTTTTACTGAAGCAAATTGGACTTCAAAGGGAATTGAAAGCGACTCTTTGTTTTTAATGGTCCCCTTGCTGCTCGGCACACTCCGCCAGTAGGTTTTCTGAGCCAAGAACAAAAGGAATTGCCACAGGTTACAAATAAATGAGATTCATCTCCTGCATAACAATGTCTGCAGACTGTTAACCTCTGTCTGCTGACAGGAGTGGGAGTGGGAGCCCGTGCAGGCTGCCTCTGTTTTGGGGCACATCATGGGAGCTCGATGCCCAGAGCTGTGCGGGTGGCAGCTTTGCAGTTTCCCTGCCTCCCTCTTGCATGCACACACACGCACACAGAGCCTGCCCTCAGGCACTGCTTGCACCAGCATCTCACTTTCTGATTTTCCATGTTGCCCTGTGCAGAACATGTCACCGCTGGGCAAGATGAGTGCTGTTCAGATGTGTGCACATCAAGCACTGCAAGATCTCCAGCTCTTAACCAGAGCCTGCAGGACCTCTGGTTTGTGCTCCCCAACTCTGACATCTTCTCTCTGGACTTAGGCAGGTCTCAGCCTTTTTCTGACTCTGATGGGGATGGGTGGAGGCTCCCAAGCAAGGTGCTGTGTCTGCCTTATCTTGTGTCCTGTGAACCTAAGACCAGCTCAATGTCGGAGGGCAGGAACAGCTATCTGGACAGCCTGTTAGTGACAGGAATGTGTCCTGCCCAACCACTGTGGGTTGAGCTATTTCATTCCTGGGCTTTGCTGAGACTCACAGAGACCACTCTCCAAGCTCCAGGTGGTATTGGAGCTTGGAGAAGACGTACAAATCTTTCCTTTGCTGATCAGTGTGCATTAACCCTCACGCACTCTTTTCAAGGCTCCAGCAAAAAGACTTGTCAAAGGCTCCAGCCCCAGGCTGTGGCCCCCCAAAATTCAAGGACTCCAATCGCTGGCCTCAAAGTGACCAATGCAGGTGGCAGAGGAGCCACCTCTTCCTCAGGCACAGCTGGCCACCTCTGGGACAAATAGCAGGCCCGTGGCCGGGGAGAGGACATTTGATTCAGTGCACCAAAGCAATATCCCAGCATGGCACTTGTTTCACTGCTAAATTATGGCACCAGTGCTGGGGAGAGAGCAGTCCTCCTTGCCGTGTTTGTATGGGCTGTAATTCAGAGATCCAACACAAATCCAGCACAGCTCATTAACGCAGGGTCCAGGGAGAGAAGAAGCAGAAATAATGATGCTGTTAAATCAGGCTTCATGAATATGGAACAATGTCTTATTTTGCATTATTATGGCTGTTACTTAAAACATACTCCCCGTCTCTGTTCTGGGGACTGCTGCTTTCTCAGCTATGTCTGGATGGAGCCCGGGATGGTGATGACAGGGGCTTTTAAAAGCCTTTTCATGGGACAAAAGAGAGAATACAAAGGGAAGATTTTTGGATCAGTTCCTGGAGGGTGATGTAGTGAGAAGGGTGCAGAAATAAAATAAACCAAAACAGGTACTAGGGTATTCAAAGGTGAAGTTGTCTAGACATTTTGAATCAGTCCCAGTTGTTCAGTTGTGCATGATAGACAATCCCTGTGACCTGGTCTGTAGCCCCCAGGTCTATAGAGAAGTGTATCTGACACTCGTGGGGGTGAAGAAGGTTAAGAGTGGGTGCAGTGCTGCTGTTCATTATCTGTTATGGTACAGACAGGTCCTGGTCCTCTGTGTCAGACTCTGAGCTGCAAGGGACAACTGAGTGGCAAAGGCTTTGTCTCTCAAAGAGATGTAGTTTAGTGTGAGAGATGGAGAGGCGTATCATGGGACAGCTGAGCTCCTTTTTTAGTGGTTGACCTTCACCAAAACTCCTTCTTGGGATGGCAGCTCTGTATAGGAAAAGTGGTTTAATCCCAAGTGTCCTTGAACCCCTGTTGGGTTCAAGCAGGCTCTTCAGCCTGTCCTTTCTCCTTCACTCTCCATCAGGGTGGAGCTCTGGTGGTCAGGCAGAAGGACTGGGCTGTGATTGAGCATGCACCTGGTGCTCTATCTGACCTTTCCTTGGGTTTCTGAGAAACCAGTCCATGTTTCTGTCAGCAAACACTGATATGCCAATGAACTTCCCAGCGTGCTTTGTATCAGGTCCTGAGATGCTAAACTCAATACATGGCTGCAATTTCCCATGCTTTATGACAAAGCATCTCTTGTTCTCTTGCCTTTCTTTTATCTATTTTTTTTCCTTTTTTTCTCAGTGTGTTGTTCCTACCCAAGATGTAAGCAGGCTGTGTGATTCATACAATAGTGTTGTAGCCCAGGAGATATAGGTGCTCTAGTAGGAGCTACAAGTTGAGTCTTTTCTCCAGTGATGCTTCTGCAGGGCCTGTCTGGAGCCAGGGAAGTTACATACAGGGAGGTCAGAAAGCCCTGTGGTGTCTGCAGGGCCACAGCAGCTTTCCATTGCCTCTCTGCCTTGCAGCCGTTGTTTGCATCAGGAGTCAAGAAGCCTCTAGCCTTGGGTTTTCCACTGCCCAATTTTGTCTGTTTGCTGCTTCTACCTTCTACCCTTCTACCAAAGGGAGTTAATCAGGCTTTTCTTCTGACCTGAGTCCTAAGCCTAGAGAACCTGCACTAAACACTGCTAAAATACCATACCTAGCCTGTGCCCCAAGCCTAAGCACCAGCAGTGAAGTGTTTTAGGTATGACCTCCATTCTGGGGCAGTGCGAGGTCTTGCCTGCAGTGTTTCCTAACCATAACACAGCAGGGTGCTCTAACTCAAAGACATGGCAATGATAATGCTTTAGGTTCACAAACACCTCTATTTGTAATGAATTCCTGATCCCTCCAGCTCTCCCTATTCAAGGCAGCCGTCTTCAAGAACAAATCCCAGAAAGTGTAAAGCTGTGCACAGGTAAGTGAGTGGATCTCTTTCAAGCTCTGAAGTGTTCCTCTTTGTATTCTTCCAGCCCCACCTGCTCTGAAGCTGTCTGTCAATGAGACGCTGGTGGTCAACCCTGGTGACAACATCACTATGCAGTGCTCTCTGACAGGCGGTGACCCACAGCCAGAGGTGGTTTGGTCTCACTCTCCTGGCCCAATGCCTCCCAACAGCCTTGTGCAAGGAGGCACCCTCACTCTCTGGAGGATCCGCGTGGAGGACTCAGGCTACTACAATTGCACGGCCATCAACAACGTGGGGAACCCAGCAAAGAAGACAGTGAACCTGATGGTGCGAAGTAAGTTGCTGTATTTTTCCGAGTATGGGTTTTCAGGGTGGAGGGGCTAGATTTGCATTCCTCTTGGTTGTTCTTGTTTAGCTGAGGGTGAATGTGATACTTGGTAGAGACTAGTATTCTGGAGAAGCTGCTCTGCAAGCTTCTTTGCTCCCAGACCCAGCAGCCTGTGCTAGCACTGCTTGGCAGCCTCATCCTGGGCTGTAGCAGTGTAGCTGTCCTGGGCTAGAGAATGGTCCCAGACTGCCCAATGTGAGGCAATGGGAAATCTATTGTGGAAACACAACTGGGAGAGGTCTTAGGGCAGGTTTTGCACAAAGATGTTGCCTTCTTGAGGAGCAAAGAACTGTTGTCCTGTCCCGTGCAAGACACTTTGCCATCCTTAACCAGTTTTGCACTTGTGTTTGTCCCAGCCATGAAGAATGCCACATTCCAGATCACCCCTGATGTGATCAAAGAGAGTGAGACCATCCAATTAGGGCAGGACTTGAAGCTTTCATGCCACGTGGATGCTGTTCCCCAGGAGAAGGTTGTTTATTCCTGGTATAAGAACGGGAAACCAGCCAGGTTCTCAGACCGGTTACTTATCACCAGGAATGACCCTGAGCTCCCACCTGTGACCTGCAGCTTGGAGATTATTGACCTGAGGTTCAGTGACTATGGCACCTACCTGTGCGTGGCTACCTTCCAGGGAGCACCCATTCCTGACCTCAGTGTGGAGGTGAACATTTCCTCGGAGACAGGTGAGCCTCTCTGTGGTAGGTGGGGACCCCAGGAGAGTGGCTGGCGTCACTAGCTGCTCCCCACCCTCATCCTTTTGGCTTTTTTGAAGAACCTTATATGAGTGTCTTGAATCCCAGTGGGAAAAAATATTACATCCTCAGGCAAGTGTTTGGGTGAGACTGGAGATGGGTAATAGATCGAGATCCTCTGCCAGGTGTGTTGTGCGCCAGGCAGATCTTCCTTTATGTTTTCTTCTTATAAAAAGTCCAAACTGCAGCCCAGTCAAAACTACAGAGAAAATTTTGAAGTGTAATTGTTCAAAAAAGCCCTTCAAATTGTGAAGGAAGAAAGAGACGATATTGCACCAAATTTCAAATACACATTTGATTAGAAGAGAGTAAAAGATAAAGAAATCTGCTCTTTCCTTTCTTTGGCATTGCTTATGAGGAATATCCCTTTCTTCGGAGCTGTGGCCAGAAGATTGGTATCATCTGTCATAGTGAATTGTGTGAAGAGCTTTAATGTTTACTGGATTGCAATTGCAATCTGTCTTGGGCACTCTCTGTAGGAGTCCAAGTGTTATAAATGCCTCCCCCCTTTAAAATCAGGGTCAAAGCTTCACCCCATGGCTTGGTGAGGACAGGACTAATCCGTAAGTGAATTTGTCGGTCACCTTGGGAACTGAAATGCAAGGCCTCACAGCTGCCTTTCTGTTTCTGGGGAAGTGGTGGGTTCAGCTCTGCTCTCCACTGCATCCATGTCATCTTGCTGCCTTTCCAGGACCTTGACTGTATGGCATAAAGTAGCATTGGACTATTAATCTGGTTAGGACTCCCGAGGGGGCCAGATGCCCACAGATTTTGTCCTGAACCTTCATAGAAAGCTTTTTCTCAGTCTCTGGTGGTGCTGAATCCAATGGTCAAGCTGATCCCAGTCTTGATTCTGGATGTTGTTTGCTTCAGCCCCCCAGCACGAAGCGTTGTGAGTGCTTTTGATGCTTTGGGAAGACCCTGTCTCCCAGCAGACTGCTCCCAAAGGGGCTGTGCCCAGTGCTCATCAGGAGCCTGGAGGCCGAGCCCTGACCATACCATGGACCGATTTAGCACTGAAGGGTGGTACTTCCCTTCTGCTGTCAGCCCTGCCAAGTAGGGGTCTCTGTGTCAGCGTATGTTGTACCAGAAGGGAATAAAATCTGGGGAACACCCCAATCCTGGTGCAAAGCCAGCTCTCCCGACCTTATGTGGCTGCTGCTGCCAGGAGCAATCCTTTTTGCCCAAGATCACTAGATGGCAGAGTTCATTTTTGTTTAAGACTGCAAGGGGAGGAGGTGGCCAAGGGCTGGGAGACCCTGGATGATCCCACCAAAAGGTTGGATGGTATCTGTTGTTGCAAGTGGTGTTCTGGGTGCCAGCCAGCTGCTGCTTCCAAGGAGGTGTCTGTGGTGGCAGCTTTGCCCCGTGCTGTGGCCTGGCTGGTGGAGGGTGGGCCCCACAGGCTCATGTGGATGCTGCTGATGGGGAAGGACAGGAGAGCAGCCTGGGGTGTTTTGACACCTATGGCACCCTGGGCCAGTGGGACTGCTTTGTGACCCAGGGAATGAAAATGACTGTCCCAGCTGGAGCAGCCCTTCATGCAGCAGCTGAGGTTTTCCAGCGTGCGGCATCCCCATGAACAGACATGAACCAACTTCCACATATGGTTCCCACATAAAAACCCAGCGAGTTTTCCCCAGGCCACAGCGTCAGAGCAGGAGGGTGACAGCCGTAGCTCTGTGTTTCCCTGCTGAGCCAAACCTGAGCTCGCCAAGGTGGCTGCTTCCATTGAGCAACTCTGAGGAGATAGCTTTAATTAAAAAAGAAATATCTTCAAATACAATTTACAGATTTTCCCTGTGGAGAAAATTGCCTCTCGCCAGGTGAACATCTGCTGGCAGTGCTGGGTGCCGAGAGTGGTGTCGTCCCTTCACACTGTGCGGGATGTGGTGTGATGAGATTCCCCAGCCCATGAGAGACCTGCAAATTGAAAATGTGGCCTCCCTGTTGCATAGGGAGGTTACCGCAGAGGGACATTAGGCTGGAGCCATCCTAAATTTTCTTTTAAAGCGGCTGTGTGCTGTAATGTGTGCAATTACTGTAGCACACTCTCCTTGGCTGGAGTTGAACTGAGCTAACATTGGTCACACCAGCTTGTTACAGCCTCTGTAGGTCTAAACTTTGATTTAAATGGAAACGAAGTATGTGGCCCTTACAGTTATGGAAGTGTCAATCCAAGTGTCGCCACTATCTGCAGGAAGAGCTGAAAGAGGAGCTTTCAGAAAATGATTACAGCCCTATTTACCTCAGTTGAACTGTTAACTCTGAAGCCTAATACAAATAAAATACCAATATTACATGGGGTTTAGCACAAACACCCCCTTCCTCGGTTCTTGGTGGAGTTGGGGACATGAACTAGAGATAACTAGTGCGCTGTGAATCTCAGTGTGAAGTAAGCAACGGCTGGCTCCTTGCTGTGGTTTAGGAGTGAACCTGAATATCTGATAAGGCTGGAGATGCCATGTACAAGCACTGATCCTCTGAGTCTTAGTTCCAGTGTGACCTGTGTAAGAGAACTAGATACTTTGGTAGACATGGCTTCTATTTCTTGGCCGAAAGAGTGCAGTTCCATTTGGCAGATTCACTGACCTGAAGTGGAGAAATGGATTAAAGAGGCTTTTGCCTTTGGGTTCCTCTGTGCTAGCTGTGGTGCTAGACAGCATTCTGCAGGCAGAGGAGTGCGAGCTGGGAGAATGCCCAGTACAGCCTAATACTTGGCATTGGCATTGGATCTTCTTTGATGCCCCGCAGTTCCAGACCCTGTAGGATGGCTTGTATGGACACTGTGTTCCTATAGGGGCTGCATTATGTCAAGTGGAAACCTTTGGAGTTCAGGGATGTTGGTGTGACTTGAACACAAGCCTCCTAAGAATATTCCTTGCTTGCTGGAAACTTCCTGTAAAACAGTTCCCTTCTTGTCTCCCTTTTAGTGCCACCAACCATCAGTGTTCCTAAAGGTCAGTCCACAATCACCGTCCGAGAGGGCTCCCGGGCTGAGCTGCAGTGCGAAGTTCGAGGGAAGCCCAAGCCACCCATCATCTGGTCCCGAGTAGATAAGGAAACCCCCATGCCTTCAGGAACAATGACGATGGAGTCATACGATGGGAAGCTGCGCCTGGAGAGTGTGAGCCGAGAAATGAGCGGGACCTATAAGTGTCAGACAGCCAGGTACAATGGCTTTAACATCAGACCCCGGGAAGCCCTGGTGCAGCTCAACGTGCAGTGTGAGTATAACCGTACAGTGCTGGAGTGCCTGTCTGCATGCCTGTGTACACAAAAGCCTGTGGGCTAAACACTCCGTGCTGCTTTCAGGTGGAGTTGACCTTTCTTACTGGGCTGAGCAGACACATCTCTTTTGTCTGGGGACTTTTGCGTGGTTTATATTTAATTGGTCTGGCTACACAAGGCTAAGGACAGGATACCCTATGGCCAGCATCTTGCAAGTGGAAGAGAGAGGTGTTGTGTGTGGTTGTATACAACAATTTCCATTTCCCTATCAGCGGGTGAGTGCAGAACAGCAGCTTTACTAGATATGTGTTGGTGTGCGTTACATACGTGTAAAATACTTTTGGGGCACGTTAGTAAGTTTGTAAAGTCAAGCACTTAAAAGGTAGCAAATGAGTGTTAATTACGCCATTTCCACCCCACAACTCTTTCTTCAACTTAGTTAACCCAGGTGTCATTTCTGGACACGTCTGAACCATTTTGCCTGGAAAGCACTGCTAGGCAGACCCTAATTGGGACTGCATAATCCCAAATGGTTTCCGTGCAATAAAGCTGTGAGTAACAGAAAACTGATTCTTAGCATGAGGTGTATGGGGTGATTTCAGCGATGGCTGGTGCTCCCAGCCCCGTTTGAAGGCAAGATCTGTGAACACAGAAAGAGAGATGCTGCTGGTGCCCGTGTTGGGTAACTGTCTCTGTCCTTTCCCTGCAGTGGTTTCTCCCTCCAGAGAAGTGAGTGCCTGCTCAGCTCCCATACTGCTGAGGTGTGTTTTGACCTGCAGGGGTCTGTGCTCTCTCCTTCAAGATGTTGAATCAGATAGGGAGAGAGCAGCTGGATAAAATGCCTTTGTCTGCAAGGAGCAGTGACTGTAGGAGTAGCCCTCATTGCAGACCTCATCCCATCGGGATAGCACAATTGCTGACCTCTTGGAGAGTCCTCTAAGCAGCATGGATCTGTGAGGTGTTTGGATGGCTAGGGAGCAGGTCAATTTTCAGCTGGGCATGCTGCCTCTGGGCTGTGACTGACAAACCTCCATACACAGCACAGCAGCTCATTAGACATGCTGCCACACTTCTCCCAAGCTTTCTTCCCAGGAATAAGAGAAGGGAGACCAGAGTGGATAACCTGGCTGAAGTCAACCAGACACACTGCTCACAGGTGTGAGCTGCTGGCAGTACAGCAGTAACAGAGGAGTGTGAAATCCTGAAGGTGCTTTGAGTATTCAAAGATCCCCTTTTAAAATGCTGTCTGCCCCTTCAGGAGCATGTCAGGAAGTAAATTACAGTATGGGGACAGGTAAATGTGTGCAGATTTCCCTGCAGGTAAGTATGTGTGGAGAAACTTTGTTTAAGCAGGGTGGAAACGTGCATCTTGGTTTAAGCTGTTTTGGAAGGCAGGTGGGGTCAGGATTGGCATGGCAGGATGTGGCAGGGAGGGTGACTCTTGGTCACCCCAGGAACTGATGGGAGATGCAGCAAAGGCTCACTCGGAGCAAAGAACCGACAGACCTGCTGGTGTCCCCTGTTCGATGTTGATGTTTCAAAGCTCTGTGGTCCTCGCTGACCCTCATTGCCCCTGCAGAGGGAGCAGTAGTGCCAAGTCTGGGATGAATTCATGTTTAGTAGCTGGTCTGGAGAGGGATCACAGCCCTGAATCTTGGGTCAGAGGGGGAGGACATGACTCGCCCCCACAAGAGAAGTGGTAGCTACAAGCCAGGATCTGTTCTGGGGCAGAGCCTTTTATGTGACAC
>VXBW01001032.1:207286-281775 GCA_013400375.1 Thinocorus orbignyianus | reverse complement strand
CCCCCCAAGAAAGCAAAGATGTGATGAACTTCTGTGTAAAAAGCAACTCAACATAGTCTTCCTGTAGCTCTTCCAAAGGCCAAGAATTGCTTTATTGTGATCTCACCCAGGTAATGGTGGCACGATCCATGCAACTGCCTACTCAAATGGCACTCTTCCCTTCTCTGTCAGTTCTGTGTGCCCTTAATTGGAGCTGGTTGCATAGTGTCTCTGTTGGACAGAGCTGCTGGTTCCTGCCTGGAAGTTGTGGAAGGAGTTCACGGTGGCCCTGCCTGGTCTGTGCCTGAGCAGACAGCTTTTGTTTCTGGGCTATCAATTTGCTCCTTCCATCAGATGGAAAAACGAACTATGAAGCAAAAAAGTAGGGCAGGAATTGCCCTCATCCTCCTTATAGACTCCCCTCTTTCCCCCTGTGCAAAAAAGAAGAAAAAAAAACCAAAAACCCTGAGCAAACAACACAGCTCCTGTTTATCCCTCTCCTCCTTGTTCATGCAGCTGGAAGGAGGTGGGGGCTGCAGCGGGGGCCGCCGTGGTTAATTGAAACGCTGCTCTCCAGCGTGGGTAGCTCATTAGTCCCAGTGGCTTGCTCTGGAATTCTCATCTTGTCATAAATGGGCATCCAGTGTGGCTCCTGCAGTCTCCGTGATGAGCAATTCCCCTGCCTCCCCCAGCCCACACATCCCACCAGAGAGCCGCTTGGGTGAGGTGTGCATCCGCATGAGTGTGTACACACACGCGTGTGTGTGTGCATGCAGGCGTGCCTGTTTATGTGTCTGTGTGGGGTCCTTTTGAACTGGCTCACTCAAGGGAAGAGCGAATTCTGGGTGATAATGTGGTTGTTTCTCTGATTTGCTCCAAAGCTAAAGTTGCAAAATCAATACGGCAGATCTGATTAGATGTCAGAACCTGTTTCTGTGTTTCTCTTTTCTTTTCTTTTTCTTCCCTCACCCTCATGCATAAAGTACTGTATTGTAACAAACTAGCCCAGAAATAGGGTTTGCCAACTGCACTGCAGTAGTGGAAAGAGAATAAGAAGACAAAAAGAACAAGTTGGCTGTCCAAAAAAAAAAAAAAAGGTTGGGCTTTTATTATTTTTTGTATTTTACAAGCAGAAAGAGTTGCTCTCCTTTTATCTTATCAGCTGTAATTGTCTATCATCAGCTCTCTGACAGGCTGAATGGTCTGTTCCCTGGACTTCTTGGTCTGAACTGTAGAGCTTTGGAAGATTAATAAGTTCATGAAAGTCCTTGCAGCCTTATATCTCTGTGGTTAGGATGAAGAAATATATATATTGTATACTGGTTAGGGTGAGAGATTAGGCTTGTCAGAACTCCGGGGAATCTGGCTGCCACTTGGAGTGACAGTGTCTTGTCATCTTTTCCCATATCCTCAAAACAGGAATAAACCCGACCCATCTCTTCAAGGATTTGTGGGGCATAATAAACATAGTGCTTCGAGATCTCAAAATAAAAATAGCAATGGAAGGGTAGGGTGTTGTTGTTAATAAATTCAATGCTATTTCTGATGCTGTTTTCAAGGGTGTTTTGGAACCAGGTACTCAAGAAAATACCAGCAGAAAAAATGAATACTCTGCAGTGGTGGATTTAAAATCAGGGCTGGGTCACCCTGTGTAGGTGAGATAGCGTAAAACTGTAAAACACCCTGGGCCTGAAAATGTGCAGCACTCTGGGTTTTGGAATACGAAGTGCCGTTTGAGCCAATATGTATGAAAGGATGAAAGAAAGAGAGTGTGTATGTGGGGATCAGTGAAAAGGATGCTACCTGGATACAAATTTAGCCAGTACATAATGACAAATTGCAAATAAGATGTTAGCCTAGTATCCCAAAAGCCTGGTCAAAGTAGCATCTCCATACATTACAAAGATCAGTAGTGCCTCTAAACTCCAGCTGTTGCTAGAACTGGCCTTTGAGATGCCTGTCTTATGGTGGTGAATAATACATTTGCTCTGTTAGAGACTCATATAACAGTGTGAAGTAAATTCCAATCCTGGTACGTTATCCTGCGTGAATGATACCTCTTATGCTTTGCCAGTCCTGAACAGCATGTCATAAAATACTGGACAACTCAGTGTCCACCTGAACACTATGCTTCTCATTACACCTGATCCTTGATACATCTACTCCAGTATTTTCCCACAGATAGATTTATCCTCCCTCATGGCACTTGCTACTTGCTGTCTCAGGCCCTTGCTCAGTCACCTGAGTGTGTTCTCCCACTTTGAACGACCACCAAAGCCTGGTAACAGAACATCCATCACCTCTGCTGAAAGATGTTAATGAGTTCATCAAATTCTGATAATTGGATAAGTAGACTTTTGTTGCTGCCATTTTTGTCTTTGGCAGAAGTCTTGGTATCTCTAAGTGCCCAGAGAAAGAAAGGAGGAAAGGAGATTTTTACATAGGGTTAACCTTGTTTTGGATCATCAAGTCTGCAAGATGATCCTGTTTCTCATCCTTGGGTCACAGAGCAAGTGAGATCTTGGCAGGCAGAAAGACTAGAAGAGGAATTAACCTGAGTGTCTCCTTCCTGGAATAACATGGTCTATAAATTTGTCCCCTTCTGGACCCAAAATCCAAGGATTACACTTATTGCCCTAAGGTAGAGCTTTGCCGCATTAAGCAGCAGGTGAATTCTTGTGCTTTGTCTTCGAAGTATGGTGAATATCAGGTTTAATCAGGAAAGCAGACTGAAATTCTCTTTGGAGGGGCAGTTATCATCATTAACAGGACTTCAGGTGCCATAGCATAGTCCTAGACATAGGCATTGCCGTAGGGCTGGTAACCAGCAGCTCTGGCTCTGCCCCGACCTACAAGGCAGCCAGAATACGTCCTGCTGGGGCATCTGTTGCCCTTGTCACTTAAACTAATGTTCAGGTGGGCACAGATACGTTTTCCTGTTCAAGCTCATGTGCTGGCAAATGTTATTCCTGGTCACACGCTGTTGACTCATTACTCCTTAAAATCCTGCTGAACCCATTGGCAATGCTGTACATCAGGCAGGCAATAGTCAGCATCAATTTCCTGTGTTATCTATGTAGCAAACAGAAGAGCAGGGAGGGGAGGAGGGGGTGATACTGTAAATAAGTAAGAAGCATTGCTGGATCCACACAACTGGAAATGGAAATGCGTTAAACTGTTTCGATCAGCTGTTGAAGCCATCGCTCAATGTCAGTGCTCTTTGCTGGTGCCCTACTCTCTCTGAAACATAAGCTTGGATATTAACTGCTCCATTAAAAACACTCTTGAGACATGATCCTGGCATGGAGATGTTTCTTCAGAGTGGCTAGGACTGGGCTTTTGGCTCCCGAGAGCTCCTTGCAGCTTTCCCTGCCTATGTGAAGGGAATCTAAGAGAAATGAGATGATCTGTGGCCATAGCTGACCCATATCTGTGGCTGAGCTGGCTTATCTGTCTTGCTGCTTGGCCATGTGAGCTGGAGTATGGAACCATCTGCTAAGAATTTTAGACTTGACTGATTTAATTTCTGAGTGTATTTATTAATAGCTACTGTTTGGTTTGGGTTTTTTTTTTCATCAGCACAGTCCATCCTGACACCCTCCTCCAAGCTGAAGAGCATAGTTCAGGAGACAACTTGGGGGCAGAAGGGGATTTATGTGTTTTTTTTCTACCCACGCAGTGGCTGGGGCTTTCCTGCCCTTTCATTCCATGCTTCAATATCACTGTTCTACATGGTGCAGATCTTGTTCCCAGGAGAGGGAAACCCCAAGCTCTCATGTGAACCAGAGCTCAGGTATGCTCTGGTTTATTTTAAACTATCAGAGGCTTAAGAATGAACTGAAGTTATGGAGAAGGTGTTTTGGTATTCAAAGCCACAGAAAAACTGTGCCTTCTGCAAGTTCAGTGTTTGCAGACCTGAAGGCTTTCATTAGTGAAAGGGAGAAAACCATTTATTAGTCATGGGCACGACCTCGAACCAGCAGTTTGAACAAAGCCTGACCCAATCTCTGGTTCCACTTTGATAGAAATCCTCCCTGTTTATCCCCTAATTTGTTCTACGAAGATTTGTGTGACTACACTGAAAGTATACATGTTATTTCTGTGTTTCTGTCGATAACGCAGAACCCCCAGCTCACCCTGTTAAGAGCAGAGAGTTTTGCTCCTGATTGTCAACACACTTTGCACCAGCAGTATTGTGGCTGGGATTAAGTTGCTTTGAGCTTGTGTTTGTGCATGTTAGTCCCATCCTCCGCAATACAGCATTAGGATTGCTCGCGCTGCTTCCCGCTGCCTGGGCCACTAACAGGTAATTAGAGTTGTCAGTCTAAGGACAGGCTGGAGGAGGAATCAGTTTTACTCAGTCGTGGCTGTAAACCTGAATGGCCATGGTTCAGAGCACAGTAACAACCAAGGCTTGGCTGGCCTCAGATTTGTTTTGACGATTGCCATTTATTGGTCTGGGGGCCTGGCAGACGGAGGTAGCGGCGGCACTTATATCATGTTCGGATTGGGTCTTCAGATGGGGTTGTACCAAATGTGTCTGAAAAGAGAACGACTCCTGTTTGACTAGGGCTTGTTGGCCCTACCCTCCTGCCAGCCTCTTGGCATTGAGGGCGCAGGCATTCTGAGGGGCTGATGATGCTTAGCTGAAACCTTCTTCTTTGTGACCACCTTTGCAGGCTTTATGTTTGCAGAGCAAAGCCCCGGGACTCTCTGTGCTGCTTTGTTGTAGCGTTTGGTGTATGTAGCTTTGGAGGACAATATCTTTCACAAGATAAAGCAGTTCTATGAATTTTGACTGGCCTGAATTTTCCCCCTCCGCCTGTTGTGATTAGGGCTTGCTCTGCAGGGCCCTGGTCTCTTCTCTCCTTGCTGCCTTGCAGGGAAGGTTCCAACATGCTGCTGTTCACTGAGATTTTCTTGGGAAGTCTCCCTTGCACCCTGAGAGCTTTTCAGATTTATCTGTTTGATTGAAATTGGTCTGACAGAGCATGTCTGCACGCGGTGGTGGCCAGGAGATAAAGGAGACTTGAGACATAAAGCAAAGGCCCAGATGGCAGGAAGAATTCACAGGTGCAGTGGAGGCTGGGGAGAAGATTTTTCAAAGGTGGCATGTTCAGGCTGTGGCACCATGCATCAGATGCAAAGTACTGGGAGGCCTCCTTGCTGTGACTTGGGTAAATAACTATGGAAGAAGAGAGGATGATACCCAGATATGCACATTCGGAAGGTGGGAATCCTCCTTAAAGAGGGGGCCTAGAGCTGCTACATGAGATTGCAGCCTGCCTGCACTGCTGTTCAGCCTTTTTGCAGCTCATTGCTCATCTCTAAATACCTCTGTGGTTGTAATGATAGGCTGAGTAAAAGCTTGTGTGAGAGCTCCTCGCCTAGAGAGATGAATTTGTTTGTTCAGAAGAGAACTGGTTTAAATCAGCTAATCCATTTCTCGGATATTGTTGGGAGAAACAAATACACTTTCCATAAGCTGCCATTATCCTGTTTTTTGGCCAGACTCTACAGGAAGAGCAACTTAATTTTATCAAGAGAGAGAGACATCCAGGCTATACAGTTTTTTCAGGAGAGGAGAGACAAGAGCTGCATAGACACAGTGAATGGCAGACAGTCTTGGCCATCTCTCTGTGGACCTACTGTGGCCCTTTCAGGGCTGATCACCACATCTTGTACTGTTCCAATTCAGACACTCCTTTTAAAGTTTTCCTGCCATGGCAGCTATTTTCCCTGAAGAGTCTAGCTATCTATCAACTTGTTGGAATCAAAACCAACTCTGGAATCCTCTCAGATGCTTTGTGCAGGGCATCCTTCAAGGCTGTGCGATGCTCAGGTTTCACCCAAGTGTGTCCTCGTCTTTAAGCCACAGGAGCATACTGCTGCTGAAGTACTGTCAGACACTTTCCCAGTGTTTCCCATCTTGCCCTTCTGAAGAAACTGCTTGTTTTTTTAGCCCTGTTGTTGTTTTCTAGGTTTAAGCCACAAGTGGAACCACGTTTATCAAAGATCTCTGAACTGCAATACAGCAATATTTTATTTTATCCTGCCCACTGGAGGACTGTGGCAGGCACATGGAGGCAACGTACAGAATAGTGACGCCACTTCTGAGGAGGGGGCTTATGCAGGAAAGACCTCTAGTCACTCCTGATATGAAGATGTGATGTCCTATCCTGATGTGATATGCCCTGGTGTGTGAGGGGCACACACCAGGCAACTGAGCATCCTGTGTGTTTGTGTGTACTGAATTTTAATTATTTTTGACCCCCAAGCTCTGAAACAGAACAAATTACATTCACTCCTATAGGGGAACTGTTTGAACAAAATTTCAGAGGTGTTCAGGCTTCTCTGTGTCTCAGCAGGTCCTCCTGGTGCCAGTTATGTGCTGGAACACTGTCCTGGGAGGCTGAGGGTTCAGTTTTCAGGAAGGGCATAGGAGCCTTCTGGATTTTTCTGTGGGCAAACAGCGGTTCAGTTACTTGTTTGTGCTTTTCCACTAGGGCCAGTCTCTGAGAAAGAAACTCTTTTTTCTTTGAAGGTAGGAAAAGATATTTTCTCAATGAGCAGAGATCACATTTCCAGCATGCACCCCTCTCACCCTATTTCACTTCATACAGTTCCCGATTTCCATTCCTCTTTGCCTCTCTATTGCAAATACAAATAAGCACGTGTGTGCACACACTCCTACCTTATCTCAGCTTTTGCTTCTGATTCAAATTTAATTGGCCTACAGGACTTGAGGTAAAACAGTCGGTTTTCTTTTATGAACCCTGTGATGAACCTGCAAAACCCTCATTAGTTCCAGGAATTGACAGATGCGCTTAAATTTCCTAGTTGCATGCAGACCTGTTGCATTTTGTATGATTTTGGAGTCCTTGTTTCTAGGGTCGTGTGTGATCGCAGGAAACCATGGAAATTTTTCATTACTGTTGACTGGGAGGAAGCTGACTTCCAAGACTGTTTGCTTGTTTGCCCGGCTGCAAGGGCCTGAATGGGATGTAGAAGAGACTGAAAATTACTCGATTTCTGTGGGGAAGAAGCATCTGGGATAAATCCCTGCTGGCTAAAGAAAGAACAGCAAATGAAGACCATTCCAGTTGACCCTCCATTGTGAATTGCCCTCACATCTGATCAAACAAGTGTTGTAAATCTCATCTATCACAAATATGCCACAACTCTGGGCCTAACTCACCCAATCGTTTGATGGGAGGAATCGGTTGGAGTGCCAAAACTAACAGGGGTTCCCAACACTGGCAGTGATGTGAGGTCAAGAGAACAGTAAATAATACTGGCATTTGCATTGAGCGGGGATTTTCCTTACTGAGTGCTGATTGCAAAGGGATATTTTACTGTCCTAATCATAGGCTAGAATGCAGTAACTAATAACAACTTAATGCAATGTAGATGGGCTTAATAGTGTTAGGCCTGCTGGGATCTTCTGAGCACTTCATCGCTTATGCCTAATACAGGCCTTTTAGCCAACATCTTGGTATGCTGTAAAATGGGGAACTGAGGCTTGAGGGAAAGGGTGCAGCTTTCCATGTAAGCTGGTTTGCTAGAAAAGAGCACAATGTGTCTAAAGGGTTGAGAAAATGGTAGCAGATGGCTGGGTCAGAGGAAAATAGCAACACACAAAATGTTTTTTTGCGGTTTGGGGATGTTTCTCTTCCCTTTGGGCTGCTTGTAATGAGGCCTTGCAAAAGTCCAAGTTTGTGCATGGAAATGGGTACGTTTTCATCCTGATTAGCTTTCTAGGAACAAACTCACATGTATAAATGGAAAGATGCAAATGAGACTACCTACAGGTTTTGAAGAGAGGAGGAAAGACAGTTGGATTTTGTGGTGGTTTTATTTTGTTTTTTAAACTAGTTGGAGAAGCTTTAGTGCTCCAGGCTGCCTACCCAGAATTCTGGAACTCCAACTTCCCGATCATTCTGAGAAAGCAAAAGCTCTTTGAATATCTTTCTAACCATTTTGTGCTGTTTTTCTAGACAGGAGAGCTAGTTCTATGCCAAGCATAGTCTCTCTCACTAGTGGAGTTAAGGAACAAGATGAGTTTCCCTTTGTGGATCTAAACTTAGGTTATTTATATATTTTCAGTGCAGCATCTACTCACAGACCGAAGTGACGGAGAATTCAATGTGTGCCTCAGTAAGTTGTTAGTGTTTTTTTACTCTTATGGTTCAGTTGTCATGACTTAATCTAAGCCTGTCTCATTTCAGTTTCCAACTACAAGCTCTGTTTATGCCTTTGTCTTCTCACATAAAGAGCTATTTGTTATCAGCAGACTCTTCCTCTTCTCACCAGAACAAGTAATCTCTTAGCCTTTTTTCAGTATGCAATCCAGAAAGAGTCTCTTTAGCCATTTACCACAAAGCGTGTTTTCCAGCCCTTGATTCATTTCTATAGCACTCTTCTCAGTTTTTTTCCACCACCATTCTGGCAGCCCAGAATGTGGTCACCCGCATTCAACAGATTTTCAAAAATGATCTCACCGACGCAGATGCAGAGGTGATGCCAGTCTCACAATACATTTAATAAGCTTTGCCTTAATCATCCAAGGATTTGGACATCTTTGGACTACAGTTGAAAGCTTATGTACACTGGGTTACATCGAATCAGGCTTCTCTTGGGGTCATTGTCTCTTTCCTAACAAGAACGAGCTATTCTTTCTTCAAGAGGGTTTTTTTGGGTTTTTGTTTGTTTGTTTGTTTGGTTTGTTTTGTTTTGTTTTTTTTCCAGACCTGTACATTATTCAAGACAAAACAAATGCAGTTACCATAAGCCCATTCCATCAAGCAAACCAAGCTGTCCCGTGTGAATTCTTTCTAGTATGTTATTTACTGCTGCATTATTTTGTGTCCTCTACAGATGTTGGTTTCTTACCCTGACGTAGGCACTTAAGGATGGTGATTGTCGGTTATTGCACATTAAAGTGCTGCCTTCAGTTTGGAGGGAAGGAGGCAAAGCACAAGCAACATCCCAGAGCTCTGCTAAAGTCTGCACCCAGTCACCCCAGCAGCAAATAGATGTAAGGTCATTCAGACACCAAAGGTGGCTACGTGTGATGTTGGCTACACAGCCTGAAAAGGGGATTTCATAATTGATGTGCTTTAGCTATGCCAACCTGCTGGCTGGATCATTGACCTTGATGAAGATGTGAAATAGCGTCAGTTTGAAGGGTTCATATGGCATCGCAATAGAGAGGTCTTCCTTCTCACTAGAGAGATCTTAGTGGTGCATGCAACCATTTAAAATTTCTTTTTGAACTCTTTCAGTTAATGTGTTTTTAATCTGCCTAATGTGGGTTGCATTTGAACAGTATTTCATCTTCAGTTAGTCTGTCGTGTGGAAGCAAGCCAGGATCATTCCAATGCCTGAGGATGTTATGACAAGATAGTTACTTTTCTTCTTGCTTTCTCAAACACTACCCAGTTTGTCTGCCAAGGACCCATAAAACTATATTAATCATCATTCACTTTTAAACTTGTAAAATTACATCCCACGTTCATCTTCCATTAATTTTTTTCTGGAATCAGTGAGGAATAAAAAGATTTATTGCTGTTTGTTCTGAGGTCTCCTCTACTTACATTGACCCAATTGGTTTGTGTTTGTACTTCAATAAGCAGTACATGCCTGGAGAGCCCAAAATTAATTTTTCTCCTCTGGTGCTTGCAGGATGCTGTCACAAGCTTCCCCTCAAAGGCCTGGCTAGATGGGGTTTTGCCCCATCTTCTCCTACTTTCTGTGGCATTTTGAAGGTTTTTATGATTTGCTGTTGGTCTGTTATTTTGGCAGTTTTGCACTGATGAATTCAGATCAGGGTACCCAGATCCAGCTAGACTTTAACAAACAGGACAGAGAGAAGTCTGTCTTTTCATCATCTCTGGCTTTTATCGCAGATTTAGCTACAGATACTCCCAGCTTAAAGTCCATACAGGTTTTTTCACAAAGCTATACACAGAATTATAACCCCTCTCTGCCCGCCACAGTGGGATGGCTCAGCAAACATTGCTGAAACTTCTTTAAATGTCCTTTTCACCTGGGGTATCTGATTTTTGGAAGAGCTCTTCTCTATCGCGGAGAGGCTGGAAGGAGCAGGATGCCACGTTACTGTGTGTGCTGCTACAACCCCTCAGGCTGGTAATTGATGATGGACTGACTCAGACCAGGACCCACATTCAGATCTTGATGCAATGGCTGAGAATGAGGAAGATAACGGCCTTATCTTTTTTGTCTCAGAAGAGTCAGGAATGTGGACATCAGAAACTTTATGGAACCAGCTTCAGGCATTTATCTGTTGGACCAAAGTCTAGGGATCAAGACAAGAAATGGAGTGTGTGCTTCCCACTTGTCTGGCGTATCACCTTTGCTGCAGCCTAAGTCCTCCACAGTCCACATGAAAAGATGTCTCTGTGAGATAGGCGTGTGCCTGCGTTACAGGGATGATGCTCCTCCAAATGGTTCCTGTCGTGCTGGCCCAGTTTGAGGTCAAAGCCACAGAAGCAGCTTGGAAAATCGAATGTCAGAGCAGATGTATCCAGTGAGCAGGACTGTTAATAAATTTCCCTCTCCTGGTTCAAGTCCAGAGGAGATGGGACAGAGCTGATAGCCAGATGGGGAGGTCGAAGGAGCAGGCTGCTCTCCTTGAACTGTTGCCAGTTCTGTCATTGGCCTCCTTCCTGTACCCTCTGCTGCAGAGGAGACCCTGAGCTCCAGATAGTGATTTCTGGGAGCCCACAACACCTGCGGCTGTCAGAAGTGACAGTGCTCTCCCTAACACGGGGGAAGACAAGAGCTACAGGACTGGCTCTGCTTCAGCCGAAAGGCTGGTGTGCTGCTGCTTCTCTGGAAACACAGTGGGAATGCAGGGAGAAGACATGAGGTTTCCAGCAGGGGGACAAGTTCTCCATATCTCAAGTCCATGCCCTTCTCTGAGACTGGTGGTATCATTCAGGCGTGAAGAAATAGGGCTGCCAGATCCTCTGCTGTCTTCATAGGTGGTTAGCGGTTTGGGGAATAAGTTGTAGGGAGATGATTATCTGTAACTAGCAGTCCACTGAAGATACAGTCATGAAAAGCTGTGACAGTTACTGATATGACAGATAAAGCAATTTATTCATAATTAATTCATTAATAGAGGGGGAGTTGGACACAGGCCCTTTAAAAATTCACACATTTTAAATGCATACAGGCAGTGGTGTGAAGGGGGAAGAGGGAAGATAGGACTTCCAGATGGCAGAGATGGTGGCTATTTGAGAGCTGGCTTTTTGGAGCCAGTCACTATTCTGAAAGACTTCAGCCATTTCATCTGATGGACCGCCTGAACCTATCCTCATTTTTCCATCCTTCATCCGTGATTGATTTGATCTATCTTGATTCATCTGAAGATGATGATGACAATGATTAAGAGGTAACCATCCAGAGAGTGGCAGTAAAAATGCTTACAGTAAAAAATGTTCTTGCCTCTCCTTTCTCTGTGCTATACCTACTGGTCCTGTGTTTTTAAATTGTATGTGTTTCTTAAATTCCTGTGTGTACCACCCTCCTTGTTACATTAATTCTTATGGGAAAAATTGCTTCAGTGTCTGTTGACCTCAGCCACTTCATCTGTGAGACTGGACATTTGCCATAAATCTTTTCATTTGAGCATCCTTTCAGCCTCTTTCTGAACAGTTACGTTTTCATTGTCGTCATCTTCATCAGATGAATCAAGATCAATCAAGGGTGAAGGATGGAAAAATGGGGTAATGATGACAGTTAGCAGAGCAGGATATTAAACGATTGGCAGAGGAACTCTGAGGCAGCAGATAGAGAAGTGATGGAGAACTGGGTGTTGGTCTTTGCTGAGTTCTTTCTCCTTGGTCCAAATTCACTGCTAGGCCTGAAGGACAGGCTGAGGAAGAGCCGGGTTTGTATGGGTAAGCTTGTCATCTTTCCAATCTGTAGGTAAGTGGAGACTTTCTGCATTAACTCTTCCTGGACTAGCTTCGCCCCATGTGTCCTTTTTGCTTACTAATATACAGACAAAGAATTCAAAGTACACATATTAAGGAGTGCTGGTAAATATTTGATTATCTTAATTGCCTTGGGTGACCCTCCTTCCCCTACCAGGCTCTTTCTGGCTTGGATCTCTCCCTTTTCCAGCTTTGATCCCACTACTCCATCATTAAAGTAGGTCTGATTTTTTTTAATCAACATTTCTGCTTTTGGCTATGCTGCCTCTTCCTTTGCCTGCCTGTTTGGAAAGCAGCTGTGAAGGGATCATCTAGTGCTCCCAATTTAGCTTTCAAACTGCAAACAGAAGGTGAGGTAATACTGTAAGCCCAGCTTAAGCAGAAGGTTCTGACCACCTGTGGCCTTGACAGTCATTGCATTTCTAAAGCAGGGGCTCTTCTCCATTTTGACAGGACTGCAGTTCTCTGAGGCACTTTCTCCTGCAGCCTCCCCGCTCTTAACTAGCAGTTCTTTTATTAAAAGGGTCTAAATGTGTGGAAGCAATTGAATTACTCTAGCAGCTGGTGATAGAATAGGAGCATGTTGCTATTAGATGACTGCTTGGAATCAGCAGTCACCTCTGCCTGGTAGCTCCTCTGGTTGTAGGTGAGATCCTCCATAGGAGACCAGGGGAAGCTTAAGTCAGTTCCTTGTAGGTGGCAGCTGCATACCCTGGACATGAGCCCTTGCAGTGGCACTAATTGGATACTATCTGGAGTTGAAAGATTTTTCACTATATTTGCTATGGGGAGCATGTAGGCTGGTGTTTCTCTTTTTTTTCTGAGGTGGCTCTGTTGAGCCATGCAGCAGCTCGAACACAGGAGGTGTCTTCTGTCCAAGAGCAGGACATACTGCCCAAGTTTCAGATGTGGGTTGTCATAGAATCATAGAATGGTTAGAATTGGAAGGGACATTAAACATCGTCGAGTTCCAACCCCCTGACATGGGCAGGGACACCTCCCACTCGAGCAGGTTGCTCAAAGACCCATCCAGCCTGGCCTTGAACACTTCCAGGCATGAGGCATCCACAGCTTTTCTGGGCAACCTGTTCCAGTGTCTCACCACTCTCACAGTAAAGAATTTCTTCCTAGAACTTAATCTAAATCTCCCCTTTTCCAATTTAAAACCATTACCTCTCGTCCTGATACTATGGTTCCTGACAAAGAGTCCCTGTCCAGCTCTCCTGTAGCTCCCTTCAGATACTGAAAGGCTGCTGTCAGGTCTCCCTGGAGCCTTCTCTTCTCCAAGCTGAACAATCCCAGCTCTCGCAGCCTGTCCTCATAGGAGAAGCTCCAGCCCTCTGATCATCTTTGTGGCCCTCCCCTGGACCTGTTCCAATAGGTCCATGTCCTTTCTATGCTGAGGACTCCAGAGCTGGACACAGGACTCCACATGGGGTCTCATGAGCACAGAGTAGAGGGGGAGAATCACCTCCCGCAGCCTGCTGGTCATGCATCTTTAGATGCAGCCCAGGATACGGTTGGCTTTCTGGGCTGCCAGTGTGCACTGCCGGCTCGTGTTGAACTTCTCATCCACAAGCACTCCCACATCCTTCTCCTCAGGGCCGCTCTCCTGCCATTCTCAGGGCTGGACTCATCTTACTGATGAACTCAATAAACAAGGCACTGAGAGTTCAAGGAGACATTCATGTAGAGGGGTGGCACCAGTCAGTTCTGTGCAGGTGTTGCACAAACATTTACTTTGGTCTACATTCATCCCACCTAGCAGAGATGTGATGACTTGGATCACCTTAGGCTCCTTGTGCAGTCACAGGACAGAGGGAGATAATGCCAACTAGGGACTCCTGCCATCCAAATCGTCCCCTGGAGAAGTCCCTTTCATTCAATGGCTTTGGACTAAGGTGATGTTCCTAACTTGGCAGCCTCAATGAAGACCTGAAGTTAGACAGGATAAATTTGGACTTTAAAGTGCTCTTCCAGCTAGCTCCAGGTTTGCTGTCAGACTTTGAGGTATGATCAGTCCTTTCTCAGTCATTCCTAATCCTTCTCAGAAATGTGGAGGCCCTATCCTAGGATGATGAACGTCACAGATTGGCTGTTCTCCCTCTATTTTCCTTTCTTTACACTATGAATGGAAGCATAGGGAATGCATTCTGCTGTGATGGATCAAGCAGCTTTGTTTCTGCTCACAGGGTTGCAGATGGTACCTGTTGATCTCTGCCTCTTTATAGGCCCTGTGCCTTGCTTGTCTCTGCAGGCGTGTGAGGAGACTCAGAGCTGTAAGTTCAGGTTTCTTTTTTATCTTCTCCTTTCACAAACTTTTTGTATGTGATTCCTCTGGCATTTAAAACTCTAGTGCAGTGTTTCTGCCCAGAGAAAACAAATCTAAATAGAACCTAAAGCTGTGNTGCACACACACATGCACATATAAAATGTCAATATCATCTTGGCAAGGACTTTTGGAGAAGAAGTAAAGACTAAGAATTCTCTCCTAGTATTTGTTGAGGTTGATGACTGCTGGGGTTAGGACAGAATTGATTACTAGGATATGAAAACATCTATGAGGAGGAGTTGCAGTGGGCTTAAACTGCAGCAAGGGGATTGGGTTAGAAAAACTAGTGATAAACTCTGAGGTAAGAGGAAGGGTGTGGTTTCTCTGTTTTAGAAGAATCTCATTTGCTTCTTTTTGTGGGTTGATTTTTTTTTTCTTTTCCTTAGTTTGCACTGGCAACGGGTTGCTTTATTCCCAGAACTACCCAGCTGAGTAGCTCACCTATGAATTATTGAGTAGTAAGATAACTGATTCTCTGCCAAAAGATAATGCATATGGGATGCTTTGGGAGAAAGAGTATCATTGGCTGACTGTTAGCGAATGTTTGGATCTAAACTATTTATATGCTATTGGGACCGGCATGTCACTGCCAGCCCAATTTGTTAAACAGAACCATGTAATAACAGATGCATGGGTATGAGATGACATCTTGTTATCTCCTAGAAAACAGAGGCAGGACCTGAGTGGAGAGTTGGTGGTCTGACAATGCTACACATGGGAGGGCTCCCTTCTTGAGAGTATGTGGGTAGGGAGGAAAATCCCGAATCTACCCTTGCTGTCATCATGCTTCACCATACTATAACTAGCAAAACTGTCTGTGAACTAGAGACAATATTTTCATGTTAGTNAAAAAAAAAAAAAAATCTAGTTTTTGGGTTATGCCATCAGTCTGGCAGCAATTGAAGATACTGTGTTTGAAATGCCCACTCTCTCACCCACTTTATTTCTCTTGTGCTTAACTTTGATAATTGGGTGGTATTGTGGGTGGGGGAAAGATTATCAGCATGCATTTCACGTGCAAATGTGTATGTGTCTTCTGTACATACACCATCTTTTCCCACTTATCATTTTCAATTAGGGGAGCGCACTGTTTTGAAACCAGGCTCTTGAAGGTAAGCGAGGCATGGGAATGAGGTGGCTTTACGCTGCCAGAGAATGCTTGTCTTTGTAGTGTCTTGTTAGCATGAATTAATTGGGCAGGGAGTCTGAGTGGAGTTCCAGCATGTCTGGGACAGATCTTTTTTGAGGAGGCATGTCTGTGAGGCAGAAGGTCTGGAAATTCCCACCCAGGATGGACCTTCTTCAAAGAACTCTGTAAAGTGAGCCAGGGGTCTCATATATTAATAAGCACAGCTTGTCATGCGGACGAGGAAGTCCTTTAGTAACCTCCTTGTTATTAAAACAAGGTGAAGACTGGTTGAGCTGATTGGCTTGAAAAGTTCAGAGGAGAGCAGAAAAGCTGGTAGTGAATACATTTCATTTGCTCATCTGTTAAAAGCAGTCAGCTAGCACAGAACTAAGCCTTCTCTGCTTTGAGCCCTGCTTTTGCGGTCCCTCCACCCACTTGTCTAGCAGAAAATGTACTCAAACAAATTTGTTTTGTTTGAAATAACAGTACTTGCAACTTGGCTTTCAAGCACTTCGGGAAAAAATCGTGTTTTATGTCTTTATACACGGGGAGACTGAAGTGCGAAGGCAAAAGGTACAGAAGATTAAAGAAAGAGATTCTGGCTTTTAGCTGAAATAGGTTAAGCGAGCCTTCCTCCATCTCCCCTCTTCTAACTACTTCATTATATCATGTCTCAGAAACAAGGAAATGAGTCTGGGGCTGTAAATACTAGTTGGATATTTGTCTCCAGATGGAAAACTGCTGGTGCCTAATGAGCGTTCTTGGTGTGGGTGCTGTTGCAGAGAACAGAATTCCTCAGCTGTGATTTCTCAGCCTTGTGACAATAAAAGAGCTTCCCGCTTCTCAGGTAGAGAGCTCTGGTCTCTCCTGGAGCTGAAAATGTGGAGTTTTTTGTGAAAGCAGGAGTGCAGTACCTTTGATGTCTGTGACATCTTAATTTCCTGGGATTGTAGAACCAGGGGCTAGATAAGGGAGACACCCTTTGCTGGGATTACTTTGGCTCTCTACAGAAGATTAGGGAAAACTGTGTCCAATATAACTGCAAAAAGGTATCTGTCAGAATTTAAATGGATGCTGGATGGGGTCATATAGGTTTCATAATGCCCTAATAGCCCTGATTGGCTTTCCAGAGACAATTTACTGCCCGGTGTTGTTAGACATTTTGGATAACAAAACAGCTAATAATTGTAACTAAGCACAAAGTGCAGTCTTTCTTACCAGGTTATCTGTGTGTCCTTTGCAATGTTAATTCAAGTTAGCTGTTAGTTAGCTCTTACATGTGGGCTGAGGTGAAGACTACAAGCAGAAGTCCCACTGGCGCTGTGATTGCATGCCTAAACTTGGAGGGACTCATTCAGCAGAGTGGGACGAGAGCTGCTGAAAATAAAGCTGCTTTCTAATCTAGCAAAGCTTGCTATTTTCAACGCTGGAGTTACGTGTTGCACTTTCTAGATTTAAATAAAAATGTATGTGATAACTGAATCTGGAGGGTGTTTTTTCCCAGGGGAAGAAGCCTGGGATAAGGGCTGGAGTGTGGGTCAGGATGCAGGAGTCCCATGCTGCTTCTGTCTGATGCTGCCGCTTGTGTGACCTTGGGCAGGGTGTCTTTCTGCTTGTGCCTCTCTTTTTCCTTCTGGACATTGCTGTGCCACGGTGCTCTTTGCAGCAGAGGATGCGTTGCGGGAAGTAAATCCCTGTAGAAAAATGAGAGTGCAGCAGCCCATGGCAGCTGCATAGACCGGCAGTACAATGCGGGCAGCTGACCACCTACAGAGATGGCTGTTGTCAGCCGCTGGTCAGGGTGGCTACAAGGGGAAAAGGGCTGCCCGTGAGGCAGAGAGCAGGTTATGAGTGAGCTCCTCAGCTCAGACAGCCCTTTCAAAATGAGCCAGCATTTGGGAATTGACCAGGATGTGCTATTCACAGTCCTCAAGCTGTGGGAAGGCAAACCTTGCATGTGTCTTGCGTAGTAGTGTTGTATTGTGGCCTATAGGATTTTTGGCATTCTCAAATCTTGCCTGCTTTTAATGAGAGGTCTGTTCACTCAGTGTTCCCTTGTTCTGCACTTGTCACTGGTTCCTGTGCATCAGTTCACTCCAATATGAGCCCTTCTTTGCCTTTCATCCATATCAGATTGAGCAGCCTCATGACAACATACCCAATTTTTAAAGTGGGGGAAAAAAAAGTATTTTCACTTAAATTCTTTTTTCTGTATTTGCTCCATAAGTAGAAAACTTTCCACAGTGTATCACTGCCATCCTGGGATGCTCCGACTTCATTGTTGGTGAAAAAAGCATCTCTACGTCCTGGAAGCACCTGAATTTGATATGAACCTAACCTGCAGCAGTCAGACAGCATTGCAGGGATCACCAGGTGCCCCTTCTTGAGCTGTGCGTGAGCAGGACAGCACAGTAAAAGTGCAAGGAGACTGTAGTCTCTCTTGGAAGCAGTTTGGCTCTTGTAAGGAAGAACATCCTCCCTTCCTCAAAGCTAGAATAAAACCAGACTTAAATATTTACAAATAAACATCTCAACAGCCAGTGATCTTCTCACTCATCTCATAGGACGAGCATTTCAGTCCTGGTTATTTCCAGTGAAACCAAAATAACAGTTTACTGGGTCACAAAGCAACACCTCTTGACACTTGATATTTCTCTGTTGTGCTTCCCTTGCTCTTGCCCTTCATCATCATGAACACCATGTTAGCTTAGCAACCCTTCAGTGCAGAGCATCTGCTCTGGCTCACAGCGAGGGAGCTGCCTACAACTCAGTTTTGCTTTGGGGCTCCTGGCACACTGGAGTAGTTTGCCTGTGTTCAGCTGATTTGATTTGTTCTTAACGAGCAGGTGAGTGATTATGTTTTCTCCTGTCGTGCAATAATTCTGCTGCAAAGGCAGGCTGCTCTGCCTTGTATTTCACAGCAGCCACATCTTAACAAGGTTGCTGGAGGAGCCTTGGTCCTTCAGCATTGCCTAATGTGCTGCCCTCATCACCCCTTTTGTTGCTGCTCCTGCCAGCGAGCTCCTCTAGACTTAAGCTGTGTGCTGAGAGAAAACAGTAATTGTCTCTGTTTGCTCTGTTTCTTACCAGGGGATCCCAAAGCTCTGTATATGCAGAGAGGTTTTTTTTACCTCTTCCTTGAAGCACAGCACCCTGCTGCCTGCAATGTGGCTGCTGCTTCAAAGAGCACTTCAGCTGCCTGAACTGGAGTTCAGGGGCAATACAGAAAGGCATTTGAGGAGCCTCTGGACAAGGATTTGCCTTTGGAACTGGGCTAAAATCTGGAGCTGAAACCCAAGCTCCCTGAAGAGTACCATAGCATCTTAGTGAGCCAGAATAGCCAGGCATTACTCCTTTATAGCCAGAAGGGATGCTGCTTCCCTATGGGTATTGGAGGTACTCAGAAAATCTATCTTTTCCTGCAGCTCCCTAAAGTATCTGTGCAGGAGTTGTGTTGAAGGTCTTCACTCCAAGAGAGTCACTGTCTCAGTGTAGTGGAGCTGTTCAGGTCCCAGTTCTGGAGAGTAGGAGCACCAGCTCATTTAAACGAGCTTTCTTTTGCATTTAAGCCAGGGATGAGAAAAGGCTATGTTGTTATCTGCTAGGATTTGGAGGCTGAATTCTGGCTTTGGTGGTGGCTCTTCCTTTTGTGTATAACCTGCCTGAAGAAGTGTAGGCTCCCCAGTAGGCGACTGAGGCCAGAGCTGACGTCTGGCACTGTAATTGCTGTTGACCTTTCTTTGCTTTCTTATCCACTGGCAGCCTTCAGGAACAGCTGCCCCTTGCCGTAGTGTTGCACACATCCTTTGCAGTGATGGGATGACCTGCTTCAGCTGTCTCCAGAAAACCCAGGGGCTCCAGGACTACCTGCAGAGTTAATGCTTGTTGGGTGTTCACTTGTACCAGAGACAAAAGAAGACATAATAATTTTTTTACTGTATAGGCTCTTTCAGATATTCTTTTAGCAAGGTGATAACATAGGCTCAGAGCCTCTCCCAATGCAATCGAGTAAATCCCATGTTCCAACTGAAGAAGATTAAATATCTTCTGCATCCTTGGCTATCCTGCTGTTTCTGTGACCTAAGGAAGCATCTGGAGCGTCCCAGCCCTGCTCCTCTGTGATCCTTCACCAGCCACAGACCCTTCCTCAGTGACGCCTAGGGCAGTGGCAGGGCAGGGGAGGGGGAGGCACCTTTGGTGCAGGGTGTGTCCTGGCAGGGGGGCACTTTGTCCTCTTTCAGACCTTTTCTATTCCTCTGTCACAGCTCCATACATGGGCACTGCTCAGTGCAGTGAGGGAAGAAAGCTTCTCTCCCACCCCTTGCTCTCCTCATGTGATAGATTGCTTTGAGTACATCTGGAATCTGGAGCTGCTGTGCTTTTTCTTTCTTTTTGATTTTTTTTTTTACCCCTCTTTTCTCTTTCCTTTTAATCTTTTTTTTTTTATTATTTTATACGTACATATACATATATATATATTACCAGCTGGCCTTGATTATAATGTGAGACCCCACCGGCTTCAATTAAGGAGCAGATGTGACCCAAGAAATGGGATAGCAGCTAGGGATGGAGATGACACATTCATGGCACTAGGTCTAATCAAACAACTTCTCACATTATTCTCACTGTGAGGTGGGAGATGTGCGAGCCAAAGGCAAGTCGGCGCTTGGAGCACCCGCAGAGACACATTGCTAGCAAAGCCATCTGTAGTGAGCTGACCATGCCACTCAGCAAGGCAACGTGAGCTCAGTCAAGGGCTGCTTTTAATCCCCTTAAGTGCAGCAAAGGGCTGAGAGCTGAGAGTGGGTACCTAGAAGACAATCAGGCACCATCAAACAAGGGCTGCTTGAACGCTGCATACCCTCAGGTGCATCTCTGTCCCTGGGAGAGGGGGCACTGCATGCAGACCTATGGGGTGGTGCATGCACCACCTTCATCTGTGGCAAGGATGGAGATAGTTGCTAGTGTTATGGAGTTGTAGGTGGGTCTTGCTGGGGTTGGGGTATGGGAGGGGAGAGACTGGTGTGCTGGAGCCCTCCAGGCATGGCTGTGTTCAGGGCAGCAGGGATGCTGCGTGGTTCCTGGTGGAGCTGTGTCTGTGTTGTCACAGATGCTGCGTGTTGCAGGTTTTTTGGGGCCTGGTTGGGCTTGGGAGCTCTGTGGACCTTTAGAGTAGGTGGGTGATTTGTAGGTCTGTAGTGCATATAAGTTGTCTGTGGACAGGAAGAGCAGGTGCTGTGAACCTGAAGAAGGTGAGTTGTGATTGTGCTGGAGCTGCTATAAATCTGTTCTCCTTCTTTTTAAATTTGGGCTAACAGCTGTTTTGTGTTCAGAAAGCCTCTCTCATTTTAGAGGGAGAGCCTCTGGTTATTCCCATGCTGTAGTATTTTAATTAAGAGTTTATTGCAAGTGAAATATTTCTATCAGATGGCTGTGGAGATTGAAGGCCTCTGCCATGGCATTAAATAAGAGGTAACCCAAACAATACCAATCCAGACTTTCCCCTTGCTTTTCCTCTAGGGAGAGGTGTCCCTGCCCAGGGCAGGGGGGTTGGAACTTGATGATCTTTAAGGTCCCTTCCAACTCTAACCATTCTATGATTCTATGAACCGTGCTCAAATTGTGAGGTTCCTGTAAGTTTTTACAAGTACTAAAACATAAGACTTAGTAGCTTCCCTTTGCTCTGCGATTCTCACACTACTGGCAGAGAAGCTGATGTGGAAAGATGTGACTCGCCTCCCAATATCAGGGAATTGTGGCCAGAAGCATAAATAGGACCTGGAGTCCCTGTAGCCAGTCCCTGAGGGGTTGTACTGATGTATTTGGGAGAGGCCCTCTAACACCCCTTGAGGTCTGTGGTCAGTGGGGCTAGCCACTGTGTAGCCCTCCATCTGAATATGGTGTCCCTGAATAGCCTGTCAGACACTGACCAGATGATGAATGTAACTGTTTGGGAGCTTACCTGCCTGCTCAGGGAGTGCAGTTAATGCTGGATATGAGGACTGTGGTTATTCTGATTAGCATCTGAGGACAGAATCCAAGCTGTGGCTCTCAGGTGCTGGGCTTGCCCTTCTCACATGCAAGAGCAAGGCTTGGTAGCTCCTCCAAGCAGTGTCTCACTGTGGGATGAGTACAAATCGTATGAAGTTCAACCAAGCCAAATGCAGGGTCCTGCACCTGTGACGTGGCAATCACAGGCACAAATACAGGTTGGACAGAGAATGGCTAGAGAGCAGCCCTGAGGAGAAAGACTTGGGACTTCTTGTGGATGAGAAGCTCAACATGAGCTGGCAGTGCACGCTGACAGCCCAGAAAGTCAACCATATCCTGAGCTGCATCAAAAGAAGAGTGACCAGCAGGTCACAGGAGGTGATTCTCCCCCTCTACTCTGTGCTCGTGAGACCCCACCTGGAGTACCATGTCCAGCTCTGGAGTCCTCAACAGAGAAAGGACATGGACCTGTTGGAACAGGTCCAGGGGAGGGCCACGAAGATGATCAGAGGGCTGGAGCACGTCTCCTATGGCTGAGGGAGCTGGGGCTGTTCAGCCTGGAGAAGAGAAGGCTCCAGGGAGACCTTATTGCAGCCTTTCAGTATCTGAAGGGAGCTACAGGAGAGCTGGAGAGGAACTCTTTGTCAGGAAGCGTAGTGATAGGACAAGGGGTAATAGTTTTAAATTGGAAGAGGGGAGATTTAGATTAGATATTAGAAAGAAATTCTTTCCTGTGAGGGTGGTGAGACTCTGGAACAGGTTGCCCAGAGAAGTTGTGGCTGCCCCATCCCTGGGAGTGTTCAAGGCCAGGCTGGATGGGGCTTTGAGCAGCCTGGTCTAGTGGGAGGTGTCCCTGCCCATGACAAGGGGTTGGAACTCAAGATCTTTGAGGTCCCTTCCAACTCTTACCATTCTGTGATTGTACTTGCTAAAGCCACACCTACCTAATAAATCAGAGGAAGGATGGGAGGTGGCCACAGCCCAGTCAGAAGGGGATGTTGGACAACTGTTGCTGCTTTTGGTTTGATCAAGCCTGGCTCCCACTAGAAAATAAATATCATCTTGGAAGTCATAGGTGCCTGTTTCCTCAGAGGCACCATTGGGGTGACCATGCTGAGCCAGATGGCAGTTCCCTGATGGTGTCCCTCTCTGTCTGTTGCTCTGTTTGGTCTCCAGTCCCCCCTGTGGTGGAACCAGCTTTCCAGGATGTACGTCAGGGCATGGGGCGCAGTGTCACCCTGCGCTGCACCATGCTGAAGGGCAGCCCCATGAAGGTGGCCACCTCTGTCTGGCGTTTCAATGGGACCCTTCTGGCACAGCCCCTGGCAGAGCAGCAAGACTACTCAGAGCTGAAGGTGGACAGCATCAGCCGGGAGACCAGCGGAAGCTATGAGTGCAGCATTTCCAACGATGTGGGGGTCTCCAGCTGCCTCTTCCAGGTGTCTGGTAAGTCCCAGAGGGCCCATCAGAGTGAACTGTTGGATGGGGGTCATGGAGATGGGAAGCTTGCTCCCCATAAACTGGTGCCAGTACAGGCAACCTCTTGTGTGCACAGATCTGTATTCAGAAGGAGTGATTCTCCATAAGCCAACAGGGAGATCTGCCTCCATCATTCAGGCAGCCCTTCAAGTCTGGGATGGACCTGAGGCAGCTGGTGCCAACCTCTGCTACGTTTTAGCAGTGTTTGACCACTTGCCTGAAAGGTACAGGACTCAAGGCTGCCACCAGCTTTCAAATGTGGACAACCTGTATTGTAGATAAGTATTGGTCAAGGGGGAGTGAAAGGCTCTCTACTTCTCCCCACAAGACTCTGAACTATTTAATTTCCCCTTTAAAAACAGATAAGCAAAAACTGTATTACGTATTCCTGTACCTTCCCTGTGTCTCCTGCCTGTCTGTGTCTCACAGTGGCTGCTAAGACAAATACGAGCTGGGAATAGGCACTGGTACCCAGTGGATTTGCTGCTCAGGGTTTTCTGTGATTCCAGCAGGTACCGAAACAGAACTCCTCTCTAGCACCTGCAGCTGCAAAGAGAGATGGCAGAGTTACAGCATCTAAAACCACACATCTGACCTGGCCTCTGCAGCTGATCATTAAATCTGCTTTTCCCATGACCCCAGAATTGACTTGGGCACCAGTTTCTAGAAAAGCTATCCGATGAAGTTGCTTTAATAAGCAGTAAATTCAGCCAAAATAGTGGGTTTTCAGTCCAGGGCCAATTTATAATACTTTTCAAGTCAGGGCTGAACAAATGAGAATAAATGACACCCAGAGAGACCTGATTTTTAAGTAGGTCTTTCCCAGGATTTGGAAAAGCTCAGGTATGCTGTAACTCTCAGAAATGGGGAAGCCCAAACCACTTCTACTGTTTGGGCCCTTTTCAGGACTTTGCTGTCACCCCTTGAGATTTCCTGGAATTTTTCTGGCAGTGGACTTCGCTTGAGAGCTTTGGCCCTTTGTACCCATTCTTCATATGCTTGCAGCTCTCATGTCACTAAGTAAGAGATGGCAAACCATAGCCCGCTATGGGACACCACAGCAAACTGTGTCTCTAGCAAGCTTCAGCTTCTTGCTAGAAGTAGTAACAAATACATATTGCCACTTGGTGTGCCATGCTGTGCCCCACGAGATAAGATCCCCTCAGCAGAAAGGCAGCATTCATCCTTCGAGAGTGCTCATTGGGAAAGTAGCAAGCATTTCTTTTCCTGCATCTCTTCTCCGTTGCCAAGGCGTTGATATCTGATGGTGGCTTTTCAGGTCCAGACATCTCTGCCTGTGTCCTGGACAGTTACAAATCAATTAGACTTTATGAGTCTGTAGAGCAACCTGAAAAATAATGCAGTGACTAGACTGCTGTGCTTGTGCTCAGGACAACTGGAGTTTTAATTCTCATCAGCCACAGCCTTCCTGAGTGAGCAGGCGAAATAGAGTCTCGGATTTTGTTTCTGTTTCTTCTCTGTGAAAGAAGGACCATAGTCCTTCCTATCTGACAGGGAGGCAGTGCCTCATTTGTTGACCATAAGGTATTCAGAGGTACTGGAAACAGGGTACATAAACGTGCCCAGGATGGGATTCGTTTCATTTATGGATGGGAGATGAGCTTTCTGAGATGTTTTGGAAGGACAGCGAAACATCCAACCCACTCCCCTTGAGCAAGTTATTAGGACAGCCCATGCTTGTCACCACCTGTGCTCCCACTTGCTACAAGCACAGAAAAGCCCTAAAAGATGGAGTGAGTAGCCTTCAACTCTTCCTATCACCTGTAAGAGAAAGGCACAACTTTCCAGCAATGGTAAAATTTCCAAGAAAGGAAATTCCAAAAGTATCTTGATGTGCTGCATTTCTATTAGGATTTTTATTTAGCTTCTGTTTCCTTCTTGGAGTCAATTAATAAGGAATTAATATCATGAAGGATGATGATTATCATCAGTTCTTATTTTATTTTGGGATCCATTATGAAGCTTGACTTCTACAGTCAATACAAGTTGAATAAGCAGCAATTAGTCTCTGAGGTGGTTCTGAACTTCTTGCTTGTGCAAAAATTCAAGTCAATAAAAATAATAAGAAAAAAAGGACTTGGAAATAAACATCAATATTATCCATCTGAGTTCATTAAAAATAAACATTGAATCCTTTCAAGTCTAATTATAACCACATGGGATGGCAAGGCCTGTGATTCAAGTGGAAAGGTGGAGCAGACTGCCTGGAGGGATGATGTTTATGCCAGTTCTATTCTCCAGCATCCCTTGCTGCCCAGGCATCTTTTTGGTTTGTGCGGGTCCACATTGGACCCAAACCTAGAAATAAGAGTTTTGGTTCAGGTCCAGCTCCAGCCTGGCTCAGGACAGGACCTGACAAAAATTTAAGTGCTTAGGGTGAAATGAAGGTAGTTTCAAACATGGCAAAACCAGTGGTGGGTAAGACCTCTAGTTGCTTCTGGGCCCTTTACATTTGTCTGCCAGCCCTGGGCTGCGCAGCAGTAGCCTTTGGGCCCTGTTTGTTAGGGGGTCTGGGTGGCAGCAGCTGGAAAAATGATAGAAAATCCCTTGTTCTCTGAACTGTCCATTTTCTCTCTGGTACATCGTTTCTCCTGTGTTTCCCTTCCTCCTGCAGCCCTCTGTTTTTAAGGGGAGATGTGGGTTTAGAAAAGACATCTCAGCTCCTGCTGTTTTTACCCAGGCTGAGGTCAGCGTCCCTTTTGCTGCTGAGTTGACTGTCGTGTTACAAAGACTCTGGAGCACTGTGTTGCCAAGGCAGGAGAGATGCAGAAGGAGCAAGGTTTCCTTTTTAATGCTATGGTTGCTGTGTGATAAATAACACTTTTCCTATGACCTACTGGCCAAATGATCTTTCCATGGGGTTTGTTAGCAGGAGGCTCTGTAAAGCAGCAGATGAAACGGGAGAAATGCCAGTTTAAAGCTGCTACCTCAATCTAAACTACAAAGTAAGAGAGAAAAGATTAGCGCTGGTTCCAGCTGGAGAATTGAAGCTGTTCCCACCTTCTCTGGTGCCGGTCGTGCCCCACTGGTGTTGCAGGGCTGCTAACCCTCCCAGTAGTTTAGGCTGTGAAAGCAGTAGTGATTCACAGACAATGATGGCAGGTCAGTGCAACACCAGCTACAATAATAAAGGTGTCTGTCATGTCAAAGGCAAGTGGATCAGCTGTTGAGCTGAACTGTTCCACTCTCACGTCTCTTTGTAATTTATATCTCCCTTGATCCAACTCTTTTACTTTCCACCCTCTTTTTGTTTTTTTTCCCCTCCAGCAAAAGCTTACAGCCCAGAGTTTTACTATGACACTCCCAACCCTACCTTGAGCCAGAGGCAATCCAAGAATTACTCTTACGTCTTACAGTGGACACAGAAGGAGCCTGATGCTGTGGATCCCATTCTCAAGTACCGCCTGGAAGTCCGGCAGGTAAAGTCTGTTCTTCTGGAGCTTCAGTGTGTGCCCTTGGGAAGAGGATCTCTCAGGGGGCAGATCAATGTATTTTTGCTGATTAAGAGTTGAAGGTGATGAAATTGGCAGACCCTGATGGTCTCGTATCTCCCCCAGCACATGGAAGAGATAGGCTAAGTGCATAGCTCAGTATTCGTTTTTACGTCTGGTGTTGGGTACGATCAAGGGCTTTCAAAGCCCTGCTGCCTCCCATTGGACTGTTCATGCTCAAGGTTCTGAATGGGGTTTTAACATGAACAAAACCCCACAACTGCTAATAGGTATTGTAGATTTCAGGGGCCAAAGACTGAAGCGAGTGGAATTCTATCTTCCTCACTTGTGTGAAATAAAGGGAATAAGCTGAAGAGCTCTCCAGGCAGGAACAGCAGGAAAAAGTCATTGACTGTTGTGTTGCGAAAGGGCTTTCATACTGCCACAGTAATGAAGCTCTTTGGACTATGTGAACTCTGCAGGGGAAGAGAAGTGGATTTCAAGTTTTCTGAGTGTGAAGAGAAATCATACTGGGGCGGGGAGGAAGAACTGAGGGAAATCTGAAGGGAGCACTGGCTGGAGAAGGTTAGGAAAAAGAGTGTGATGTTTATAAAGAACACATTAACCTAGCGGGATTGCCACGTACTTTCATCCACACTCAGCAAAGTGCTTGCATTCAACATTTTTTAAAAATGGGACACGTAAAATTGGTGTTTCTTGCCATTCAGTGGTAGCTTGAAAGCAGATGCATTTTGAAAGGCAAAGTTTGTTTACTGTAGAATGAAAACAAAATAATTAAAAAGATCCAAGTGTCTCTTTCCTGTAGTTCTGCACAGTAGGCTCCAGTTTTATGTCTCTGTTTGATTGTGAGCTCTCCGGGGTGGGACAGCCTTTGTTTTGTTACTCAAACCACACGAAGCACATTGTCAGTGCTTAATAATAATACAGGACACAGGGGAGCCTCTAATAATGAAGGCAGTTTGTCATAGTACCCCTTCCCTCTTAGTTGAGTTTTGCTATTATCAGCACTGCAACTCAAGGAACTAATTTGTGATTTTTATTCTTCTCCACTGATGTTGAAGGTTTTTTTCCTTTTGCACAGTGCCTAAAAGTAATCTTGGATCTGTTCCTCTTTGAGCTCCTACTGAAAGGGATCAAGAAAAGGGAAAATCATGTTTGTGCTTTAAGTTATGACATGAAGGAGGCTGAGTGCCCGTGCAAATTTACCCCCCACCCCGGGTTTGTTCATACCCCATTGGTTACTGCTGTCAGTGTCTCTTTTGCAGTGTCACTACGTAGCTGTGACTACTGAGCGGTAGTTTTAGAGCAGTGTTATACCATGGCCCTGCTGTAGCCCAGTCTCATGTATGGGCAGGGTCTTAGACCTAGCTATGGGTGGCCTGGGTCTGAATTCGGGAGGGGAGGGTGAGGGGGAAGCAGGGGAGATTTGTTCCACTCTGTCAAACACAAGCAGGAAACACTCTGGAAAAGGCTCTCTTAGTATTTCCTCCTCCTGGCCCTCCTCCTACAGGGACACTTGCATTTTACAGTGAGGTCTCTGCCTCCATGTGCCATACTGAGATTTCACTGAGCATTTTTAGTTCCCTGGTCCCAGAGGATCACATCCCCACTTGTCTCCAACTTGCCACTTCCCGGTGCTGTCTATGTCCTACCTTCCTGATGTTTGCCACACCATGTCTTACTTGGGCTCCAAGCAGCTTTTGTGAGTGACACCTTTCACTCTCTTCCTTGCGCCATCACCCTCTTCCATACGCCATCAGCTTTGCTGCTTTTGCTGCTTTTTCTCTGTGCTGGGGCACCTGGGCTGAACTTTATGTCATGCTGTTCCATTATTGGACTGCAGAACATGGTGACATTACTGAATATAACTGTGAAAAGCTCAAAAGCTTAAAAGTGTTGCTGACTGGAGAGCTCTTAAGAAAGGGGATTTGTCTGCCTGAATGTGGAGCCACTGTTTGCCTGTGCACCCTCCTCACTGGATACTGTGGCCTCCAGACACTGGCTGTGGTGGCACAGAAATCCTCCTGGAGAGCTAGGATTGAAGTGGAATATTCTCCTCAGATAAAACGGGCCTTACACATGGCCAGACACAAGGGATTTATTGCCAGCAAAAAGCTGATGAAAGCTTACCCAAGCCAGCCAACCGGCCCACCTTCTCCAGTGCTGGGAGCTCCCCAGCCTCAGCAGCAGGTGCTCTCCAGCTCTCCAGCATCTTAAGGATGAATGAATGGGGCAGCAGCAACCTGCCCTCTCAGGGTGGGAAGGGGCTGTCTGGGGGGATTAACACTTGCTGCACTGGAATCCAAAGGCCAGCCAGCTGGAATGCCCACTGGTTGTAAAATGCTTTGCTGGTTTTCATTTCACTCTCCCCAGTTTGCTTGAAGAGCTCTTGGCATATGTAATATGAAGATCCCTAAGTAGTAGAATGCTTTGCAAGGCACCTGGGAACCCTCAAATTAAATGTTCTTGTTGCAGCTGCTGAAAATGGGGCTGGGTGAGAGTCAAAGTGCTACTTGTTAATTGCCTGGTGCTGTGACTTCTCTAACTCTTCCTGTTCCACAGCTTCTGAGGGCTGGTTGGGCATTCCTGGGGGGATTGCAAGCAGTCTGGGGGAATTTGGTTTCCTAAGTGATGCATGGGGACTCCTAGCAAGACAGGCAGGTGCACTTCCACGGGAGCTGATTGTTCCTGGCGCTGTGGAGCAGGCTGAGCGGCATAGCAGACGTACCAGTTCCAGTAGAATAAGAATTAACCTTCGATTAAAACCAAATAAACAGCCTGACAGCTTGGAGCCACTGACCCAGGCAAAGCACATACGATAGCAATGTGGAGTAAGCTTCTTGTAAAGCCCCTGCTGTATGTCGCGGCAAATAGACTGTTATTTCCCAGAGTGTCTCAGTCAGGTGGGCGAGGTGGGGGCTTTGTGCTGAATGGCAATTCAGAGGGGAAAACATCCCCACAGAGGAACCGCAGGGCCCCACAGGCATCTGTCCCCGTAGCATGGGAGGTTTTTCCTTTCCTGCTCCAAGGCAACTGATCCCAGTGCCAACCCACCTTACTTAGGAGTTTTCAGCCTTGAGTGGTCTGTTTTGTGGGCAGATGCCATGAGGCTTTTGGGCTGTTTGTTTGGTCAGCTGGTTTTTTTTCTTCCATGTATTCTTGTAGCATAGAAAGGCACTGAGGCGCTGCACTCCAACTGAAAGTGTTTCTCATTGCTTGGGGATTCAAAGCAGCCTCCTCAAACCAGATCTTTGCTTAAAAAATAAAAAGCCTTTTAAGTTGCTTGTTTCTCTCTGTGTATTTTATCCCCTCCCAGAGCTCTGCTCTAACATTAAAGAGAAATGAAAAGCCGTCTAATATTGCAAGCAGGTTGCATCCTGGAGGAAAGATCTGAGCTGGGCTGGTGGTTACGGTTACAGGGGATAGTGACGGAATTACTGTGCACTTAATGAGCTGGAACCCATCTGTGACCTGAGGCTGCAGGAGAAAGAGGAAGGAGAAGGTATTGGTGCAGTAGGGAGGTTTAATCTTCATTGTGCCCCTCAAGGAGACCTGAGGCTGCTGTCTCCTCCATACCTTCTGATACTCAGGCTCGGGCCAGAACAGGACCAGCTTAACACGTTCCTACCTTTCCCCTCCTCAGAGCAGGCTCAGCCCTACCTGCCAGACAGACCCCTGTAATTTGCACCAGTCCAAGCCCTGGACCTATTTGCTAAATTAGCTCACTGGGTTGTCACTTCCGATTAATCCTGTCAGGGAGATGGTCTTTAATGAGACTGGCCCTGTGCAATGCCTGAGTAATTGTATGGTCTCTCTTTGTTTGTACTTTCATCCCCTCCATGTTGGGTAAACATCCCCTGCTGTCTGCAATACTCATCTGGGCTCTGGAGCCGGCTGCCACTTGCCTCATCAGCAGCCCGCGGCATTAATGAGAGCTGTGGCAGTGGGGAGCCGGGCTCACCGTGTGGGGAGGTGACATATAACAGAGCTGTTTGAGCAGGCGTAGGACAGGGGCGTTCGCAGGAATTAAATGATTGTGATTAGAGCGGAAGGTTAACTCTGCTGATGGCCATTGCAACGCAGTGGGAGAAGTTTTATGCCAAGGCCCACGGGCTGAGGATCTGTATCGCTTCATTTCTGCCTTTGAGTTGTTCTTTTGCTCTCCTCTGAGCCCACTTTAGCAACAGTCTGTCAACTGCTGTCTGTCTTGGGCTTCACTGGAACCCACAAAGAGCCAGACTCCCCTCCCAGGGTGCACAGACCACGACAAAGACATCTCTCTCTCACTTGCTCCCTTCCCACCAAGCAGGGAGGGTACTGCTTGAAAGGGAGGATAAGCAAGTGGTGCACTAGCCCATAGTTTTTTATTTAACTGTTTAGTTGAGAACACTGTTAATTTGCACCATTATACTCCCCCCATTCATGCAGCACCATGGTTTGCTGAACCTGTGTGTGTGGCCCTTGGTACATGAGGAACTAGCTCAATGAAGTTGGACGCATCTTCCAGTGCTTGTAAGCAGCCCTTTGAGGAATTAAACAACTGGTTTGTGCAGCCAGGGCTGAATAAACTTTCAGAGCAAGCTAATCTCCCTAGTCCTGCACTCACCAGTAGTGAGAAAATCCACACCAGAAGCCTGTCTCCTCCCATCTTCAGCAGTAGCCAGTGCCTGGAGAAGAGTAGAAAACAGACACATGCGGTATTGATTTCTCTGCCTCTAGATATTATAAGCCCTCTTGTTTGTTGGGTCTCGGGTTAAGAAAATCTATGAAGGCAGAAAGATGATGTACTCGAGCGGGTGGTGGCCCTTGCAGCAGCCCAGCCCTGTGCTCTGGGAGGTGAATGCAATCCCTTTTCTTCTGCAGATTGCAACCATGACTTCAGGTGAAGCTTTTTGGGAAGCCAAGCAGCCAGTGCCTCAGGGGGTGTTGCCTGAGGGCTGCACCTTGGGGCTGGGGGTGGCTGAGGGTTAGGAAAGAAGGCAACTCTGCACGAGGTGGGCAGGGGTGGCTGAACTCGCTTTGCAAACCAAAGGGCTAATATTTTGCTGGCTCTGGAGATTATGTGCTGTCTGAGCAACGCTGCCATCACCAAGGTAACTGCCTCATGTAGGGGCTGCTGATGGGCCTGGGTCCATAGCCCTTGCCCTCAAGACTTACTAGGGCACTGTGCCCCTCCGTGCATCTCCCCACTAGTGCTGTGGTGGGTCTTTCAGCTGGGACACCGCAGGAGCTGAGGAAGTGATATGAGGAGATTTTAGGACAGCTTAGCTAAAAGGCAGCCATGCCTGTCCTCTTAACTGCTTTTCATAATAGAAAATTAAAAGCTTAAATGGTGTAGTTGTGGCTTGTAAAGGGGGAAGAGATCCATCCTGCTCTGGATAAGACATGCTCTGTGGTGTGCTGGCCTGGTGTTACTTGGAAAAATGGAAAGGGCTTGTGGTGCCACGTGTACTGAGAAGTCCTTTTGCTGAGAGGTTGCTTAACTGGACAGCCCAGTTAGATGTCCCCATGTGGGTATAGACTGAGCACATGGATAAAGGATGTACTAGTCCCTTTTCCTTTCCTTCTCCCTGCTGGAGCATCATGGTGCCAGCCAACTGCAGTGAGGAAGCGAGTGTGGCTTCCCATGAAGCAGCAGATGGTTGCCCTGTCTGCGTGTGAGAAGTTGCATGGATCGAAATACTCGTGGGGTATGACAAATGGCACATTCTTTTACTACTTGTAATTTCACTCGATATGGATTGTGCTGGTCCTGTCTAACTGATGGTAGGACTGGGGACTGCAGTGACTTGGCCTCCTAATGTTTGCCCAGGACTGAATCTCAAAGCAGACCTTCTGTTCTGGGGTGGCTTATAAGTCAGGTCTGCCAGAAAGCTTCTTTAGTCCTGTCTTCTTTTTTTGCCTACCTTGGCTGCCAGTTTCATGTCTGATCACAGGCTGCTGTCGCATGGGACAACGTCAAATCAACGCCATTTTACCTACCTGCTGAGCCATCCTCTGTAGTGGGAAAAGATGTTTTTTCAGCTTTAACCCATCTCCCCCACTGATGCTCTTTCTTTAAAAAAAAAAATATAAAAAAAATCTTATTTTATTTCAACTTTTATCCAGGCAGGAAGATTAGACAGATTATATCTGTGCTCTCAAGCAGTTGCCTTCGGTTGTGCTAGTGGTGTATATGATGCTGTGCAGAACTGGGCCCTGAGGGAGGTGGAAAAGGATGCGGAGAGAAGCCAGCGTGTCAACGGGAGGTTAGAACAGCCGTCATGATACAAAGCCAGGGGAAGTAAGAGAAGGGAGAGGTGATGCTGCCTTTTTATGCTGCAAGAGAAGGAGAGGTTTGGGACATATGGTGGGATTGAGAGGCAGCCACACGGTGATGGAAGGAAAGCTGGCTGATCAGTAGCATTTGATGGACAAGCTGTGCTTGAAGCTTAATGAGATTTCTGTGTGGAACCTAGGGGTAAAGCAGCAACTTTGCCACAGGCATTTGGGAGTGGAGAGGGCAGGATCCTGCCTCAGCTGTCCTCTCTGCTGCCTGAAAATGGGACACAACATCAGTCCCTGCAGATGACAGCATGTTGAGCCATGTCTCCTTTTGTCCCTAGGAATTTGTTATGGAGGGATGATGTGTTGATGAGACCAGCTGTTAAAACAAGATCTTCTCTACCTGTGCTGTAAGGGAAGACGCCAAGACAGACAGATGTTTGGTGGGGGTGGGAAACAAGGAGCTTTTTCTTTACTGTGTATTCTTTACTGGCTGAATTGGCTTACACCCAGCGCAGAGGAAGCGAGTTTCCTTCTGGCCATTGCTCACTGCAGGTGGAGGTATCTGCATGGCTGTGGTTGTTGTTAGCCTTGTCAGCCAGAGGATCGGAGTGATTCCTACAAGGTTGACCAGGGAAGCTCAACACAGGCCCAGCCAGCATGAGTGGGTCAGGTGAGTTCAGTGAAAATGGCTGGGAGCCATGGGATGAAGTTTCCCCCTTAGGTCTGCCTAACATCTTCCAGTACTGCTATTGAAAGTTCCCTTTGCCTATGAGAGCTCAGCAAATAATGCCTAACTAATGAATTAGTCTGACTAATTCTGTCTTTTTGCATTCACAAATTGCTCTTCAGTATGATTCATGGTTTTCCTAAGCTGGTTATCCCTAGTCCACAGATCATTTGTAATCAGTTAGTTGGTAAAATTGTTAATATGAGCAATGGCAGATTAGTTATGCATCACGGTACCATTTCTCTTCTCTGATTATCCAAAGTAAGCAAGGTAACCAGCCCAAAATAGGGTAGATGAAAGTTCTACAATGTGGCTTGCCATTCATAAGGTACCTTGCAACAGAGATTGTCTTAATGCTCACTTTTCATAAGCACTGTTCCTAATGCAATTCAAGTATTTGACTTCGCAAGAGAGAAAGCAGGATATTGCTTAGCTTGCCTAGTACAACAAAATAATTGCTGACAGCTTTCCCACTCTTAGCTCTGTTTGGAATAGTTACAGTATCTGAGAAGAACCGTACAAATAATCTCACAGGAAGGGCTCATATGATCTTAAAACACATCTAGTAGCAAAATCTCATCCATCTCTAGCTCCTAACACCACTGTTCAGTGCTCATTCAGGGTAAGGAGAATGTGAGAGAAGAGATAATCACATTCCCCCAACCAATATACCCCTCATATCAGCCTTGCAGGCTTGAGATGTTGTTTTCACACCATTGTGTTTGTTTGTATCCAGCAGGCTATTGGCTTGTATTTTACAAAGCTGAGCACAGGATGAAAAATGCTTGCCAGGTATCAAAGATACAAGTGAGTCCTTTGTGTGCATCTCTTACCCACTCTCCTTTGGTGGCTTCAAGGGGTACATGCTAGTTACTGAGTCTTTCTGAGAGTTGCTGTCGATAGGCTGTGATGCAGCTTCCTCCCATTTACTCTGCTCATCTGTTGCTTTCAGAAAGCAGCCCGTGTTCCTCCCACTGCTTCAGTCTTTTCTTTGTGCACTTTCTTCTCCTTCCCTTTTCCCCCTCCTATTTTCCCCCTCTTTTTTCTTTAGTTTCTGTTTCCTTTTTTGGTTTTGTTCTTGGTTTTGGTTTGTTGTGGTTTTTTTTCCCTGGCTTTCACTTCCTAGAACATGTTGGAGATAAGAGGGGAGAGTGTGTGAAGGGGGAAGGGTGTGGAAGAGAGATGTAGTCTCTCCCACAGCTAGTGACAAGCAGGCAGGAGTAGGCACTAGGTAGATGTTTTGATTGTGTTTCATAAAGAAATGAAATGTATGCAGTAACACTAGTAGTGCAGGCAACGTGGAGCAATGTGAAGGACTTCCTGGCTCTCCCTGCATGTGCTGTGCTGCCCGCCTCTTCTGTGACAGAGACAGGACTGCAAGTGCAGTTAAGTTAGAGGTTGCCATAGGCTCTGGATGATACTTACCAATATACCTTTATTACATGTACCAGACTGGGAAGTCCAGAGCCCCACACAAAGACTATTTCTGCTCCATCAAGTAATAGCCCCATCCTTTATTAGTTGTTTTTAAAGGTAAAGGTACCCTAATGGAGGATTCTGCCAGGGTCTGTAGACAATTGAAGTAAAGAAGCCTGGGAGAGGGCAACTCCTTTTGTTGGAGCATGACTTCCATGTTAAGCCACAATATTATAGACCAAATGTCTCAGAACTCAACCTAGCTGCTGGGCTGTGCAGAACCTGCTTGATTTTTTCGTCTTGGAGCCAGAGGTGCTGACAGCTTGGTGCATAGACATGTACATGGCTCTGGCCCTGGGTAGTTGTGCCCAGTGCAAGGAAATTGGTGGAAGAGAAGACTTTATTCACTGAGATTAGGCATGGGTATAAAGTTGGATCCAGTAAGGCACTGAGAAGTGCCGATTTTCAGATACCAGGCTCAAAAGGGTCTGGAACCATTTCTCTGGGAAGAAGGGGGCTGTGGAACAGCATGAAGGAATTTTCCCTTATTCAGCTGATGCCCATGCTGCAAAGAGGTGATTTCAGGCCCTCCAGTGCATAGTCAAGTACAGGTAGGATCTTGTAGAAGCAGTGTAGAGCTTCCAGTCCGAACAGAAGGACTGCCTGTGTCTTCAGGATCGAAGATACAACTGAAAGATGGTAGGAGAGAGGTAACAAGCATAGCTAGGCATACACGTAACCTGTCTAGCTCACAAACGCCAGTGACACCAACAGAGGCTTCTTGCTCAGACTGGGGGGTGCGTGGCTCTCCCTCCCTTCTCACCCATCACCAAATCCAGGTGCTAGTTCAACCCCTTTTTCTTCTCCAGCTCCTGGGCTTCCCCTCCTCAGGATGTGCAGCCATGCGATGCCGCAGTAAGCCCATGGCTCATGAAGCTGCCAGTCATGCTGTGCCTCGGTTAAGGCTTTTACTCGACTGTCTCCCTGACAGAGTGAAGATTAGGTCTGTTCTTCTTAGACCAGGGAACATATGCTAATAAAATACATATTGCTTTCTGATCAGCCCCTAATGAAAGACATTATTGAAGAGTGTGGAACAAGCACTTACAGTAATTCATGACAGCACCAATTTAGCTTCTCTAGGAAGCTGTAAACTGCTGCTCCCAGCACCTAATGAGGATGGGCAGCTGATTGTGTGTGCAAGAGGAAGAGAGAGAGACTGTCTCCTGGCTTAGATGGCTCCAGCTGTCCTCGGTAGCTACTGAAGGTTGCAGTTGCTTCTGTCTTCGGAGCTGGGGTTGTCTCAGCCCAGAAAGGGAGCCTCCTGCTAAGGACAATTTAGGAGGAAAAGCTTCCAGCACTTCTCATTTAGACTGAAAAACGGATTTGATTTGGCCATCCATGTTGGCACAACCCCAGGATATGAACCTGTGTGCTTGACTGATGAACAACATAGGCATGAATTTTGGTTCAGTGGTGTGCTTGTCTGGCAAATGCCAACTTTATGTTTGCAGTGTGATTATTTGCTGTGGAAATCCCTAATGAGTAATGGTCATCAAGCAAGGAAAAGGAAATAAATCCAACTTTAAACTTACCCTAGCCCTTTAATTTATGCTGTTAATGCTTGATATCATTTTCATTCAAGGTGATGATGAAGTACTAACCCAGGAAAATGTTTTAATCCAATCTGACAGGCACAGGAATTTTGATGAGAGATTGTAGAGAAACATCTCAGTGACTGTCTTGATATTCAAACCAGATTTCTCCGCTAACCAAAACTTACCCAAATGGCTTTTCCAGGTGGCATCTACACTGCTGAGTGGGCAGGCATCTTCCCTGTGGCTGATACCAGCCAGTCAGGTCAGAATCCCCTGTTAGGATTGTGCTGCTGAAATGTTGTGCAGCTGACACTAGACTGGGATGCAATGCCATCTGAGTGAAAGATCAGGCTATTGTAAAGAAGAAGTGAAAGACAGAAAACTGCTTGAGTGGTTCAGGTGGGGTGAAATGCAGCAGTACAAAGGCAAGGTCGTGCATGTGGAGAGTGCTATCAGAAGAAAATGCTACAGACTGGGAGCTCATCAGTGGGAAATGACTGAAGTGGAAGAATGATGTGGGTGAATGAGTTGACTTCAGGGGAGTGCTGGTGAGATGCAAGTGTGAAAAAGGGCAAGTGTACTCCTAGGGCAAGCCTGAGGTACTCACTTCCAGGCAAGATGCTACTGCATCCTACAGGCAGGGCTGGGATGCTGAACTGCAGCAAGTGGGATCATGCAAAAATGTATTGTAGAGTAGATCAGAGAAGGTGGGAGTCTGCGTTACAAGAGGAGGCACAGAGTGCTCAGCTTGTTTACCCTGGCAAAGCAAAGGCTGAGAGGGGGTGTGATTACTGTCTGTAAAAACATCAGAGGGTCAAGCAGCAGGGAGGGAAAAGCCATTTAAGCTAAAGGACAATATTGGCACATGATCAACTGGGTGCAAGCTGCCTGTGAATAAATTCAGGCTAGAAATGACAACATTAAAGCAGTCTGGCTCTGGGACAGCCATCCAGTGGGAGGAGCAGGCCAAACAGGAATGGCTTTTAGGATGTGATGCGGTACATTCATAAAATGAGTAGGCAGAGGTAGCCCCTCTGGTGATTGGGGACTGGACTCTGTGAGCCAAGAGTGTGCTTCCCCTGCTGTGTTCCTGAACATGGCTGGGCTTTTCCCTTTTCTGAATTCCTGGAAGAGAGGAGAGGGCTGCCAGTGCAGAGGGGTTTTCTCCCTCTGCCAAAATACAAAGAGCAAGAATCAAATCTGGTGTTGAATTGCAATGTCAAAGACAATCCATCTTCCTCTGCTCTTCCCTGTGGCACTGAGGTGAAATCAAGGACCAGATCTCGATCCATTTCTTTGTGTCAGAAAGTGAACGGGAAGAAGTGAGAGGAAGGACCAGATTAATGGCACGTTTTTCCATCGTTGTGGAAAATATTGGAGCGTCGTGTTCAGGAGAGGTTCTTAAAATTCCTTGTCCCCACTTGCTACCCCTGTTTCTAAGTGTTTTTCATTCCTCTTTTCCCAAGGAATTTGCAATGATCTTATTTCCACCTGTGGAACTCATCTCCTGAGCTCTCATTCTTCAGCAGTGGAGAATGGGTCTGGGCCTTGGATAATTTGCACTCAGTCTTTGACACTGGGAACTCTGAAATACATAAATTCTGTCATCATTTTTTCCTTTTTTTTTTCTTTTCTTTACGCTTTAAGTAGTCCATGGCATCTAAACTCTTTGAAGTTACCTCTGCAAGGCATCCTGTAGCTTTGGAGGTGCGGTTGGGGCAGAAATTGAGGGCAAGATGCGTCTGCTGAGGTAGCAGTGTATTTTGCAGTGCAGGGCTCTGTGTTCATCCCAGGAGTTGTTAACAGAACCATAACAAAGCTCAACCGCTTCCAGTCCTTAGGACAGCACACTTGAGAACACCTTTCCTGTCTGTTGCCAGTTTAAGGCCACAGTCCCATCATGTTGAGAGTAATGTGATTGTTTCTGGTCTTTGTGAACGATACTCCGTTTGGAAGTGAGCGGCTGTGTCTTAGCTGGACGTTTTTGGGATGAGTTCGTGACAGTCACAGCCACAGGGGAAATCTGATATGAGATGATGCCTGCAGCACTCTAGGACAGAGCTATATCATGTGGCAAACACACTGAACTGGTGAAAATGGAAGGCTCTTTCATACCCCAAGTGTGATAGTTCCTGTCAGAGGGAAAGCAACCTTCTGCTGCTGTCACCTTCTCCTGGTCTCTGGACTATTCTAAAAAGGGAATGCCTATGCCTGAAGAGAAATTATGCAGCTTGACTGAGACTTTTCCTGGACCTATGAAAGAGACAGATGCCCTTGCACCTACTGCTGCCGGGGAACTGAAATTTGAAGACCACCTTGATTGCTGTTTGCTTGAAAAGTGCAGCCCACCAGCTACACAGGCGGTTAAAGATTATTTCGTCCAAGTTATTGCCCCCCAAGTTATCGCCCCATGGTTCTTTCAGACCTTTTTGAGATACCCATGCATCCTGCATCACCAGATGCCCCATAGCTGGGCTGTGATGGTTGGGGGACTCAGCCTGATGTCCCACCTGCATTCATGCCAGAGACATCATTTGTCTGCTGTGCTCCTCTGGAGCTGCACAGGGAGCGAGGAAGAACCTGTTGGAGGGAGGGACCCTGTGTGTGAGGCTGATGTGCCTCTGTCTGCCATCTCCTCTCCCTTTGGAGAGGCTGGGGATGGGAGCTTCTCCAGCACCCTCTATGTCTGCAGTTAGCTGGTGAGTTCAGAGTGGGAGCACCGACAGCCACCGCTGTCTCATTTGTGTTGCGGAAAGGAGCAGCCAGGGGAATTTGAATGAGGCTGAGAAAAAAGGGAGAGTGTGTGAGCGTGTGTGGAAAGGATTTGGAGGGGAGATACTGGAAAGCAGAGCTAGAGCTCATGTTCTGTGCTGAGAAGTTGCTGAAGAAGCGGGACATGTAAGGAGGGAGTGGCAGGAGTGAATAGCAATGCTGGGAAGCTGGGTACTCACAGAGCGGTTCCTTTGCTGCATTCAGCTTTTTGGGGAATCTGCATGATTTTAATGTATGCTTTTTAAGTTGGTGTTTGCAATAATTCCCTGGGGCTTGGTGATGAAGCAGGTTTTCTTTCTAATTTCTCCCTCAAGCAAGCGTACAGCTGCCTAACGTGCAGCTGGTTGTAAGACTACATGTGTGGCTGTGCAGATTGCACCAAGTCTCACCATGGGTAGATTACTGTAGGCTTGTTGTCTTGTGAAAGGGTGGTGTGGTTTGTTGAGCAGGACTGCAACATTACCTATTGACAGATGTGATTGTTAATATACTTCAGCTTTATTATGTCTGTCAGCTGATCCGTACCTGGCTTAAACATAATTCAGTCTGAAAACAGCATCCTTATTTCCTTTAATAAGCTACATAAACAGAAAACGTAGATGTGTCATACTTTGGACTCCTCTGCTGTGACAGTGTCCCAGCTGGGATGGAAGCAGGGGGCAGGGATAGTGTGCCTTCCTGCTTTTCTCTCTGAGGCTCTTGGTGTGTGCTGCTGGACCATGAGTAGGCTTGGCTGGCCACAGTGGGACAAGCACTTTCTAAGCATCACGAGCCAGCTCAGATGATAAGAAGGGGGACTGGGCAGACAATACCTACCCATAGGGTGTGATGGTGAGGAATGAGAAAGGGCAGACCTAGTCTGCAGGTCCCAGAGGCTCAGTGGCTAAGTTCTTAGGAATATGTAAGTGTGCTCTCCCTTGGTTGCTCATACTGCTTGCAAGTGACAGGGGAAAGGGGCAAGTTGCACACTGTGTGCGTGAATACATACATCCCCCGTGGGGCTGATTTTGCTGTTTGTAAGGCATTTCTAGGAAGCTCTTTCTGCAAGAACATTCTCCCCTCTGCAGCCTGTGTGATGTTCACAAACAGTTGGTAGAAACTGTGGGTTTGTTTGTTTTATCTCTTCCCATCCCTTCCCTCTGATTATTGGAAATGAAAGGAGATGAAGGCAGAGATGAGACCGTGCTTTGCGCTGTGCTCTTGCTCTGGCCCCACTGGCAGCATCCCGAGCCTGGTGATGAATGAGCTTGTTGCGTGAGATACTCCGCTGAGGCTTCAGCATCTCTAATAAGGTGGCCAGCTTCTCACTGTCCTCTGCGCCTGCCTCTGCTTTATTAACTGCACCACAGCAATATTAAGCTGGAGCACTGGGCCAGCATGATCAGGAGGAAGGAGGCTGAGGAGGGGTTGGAGGGGAGAAGATACCAGGGTAACGTGGGAGAAGAGCATGCACAGAGCAGGAGAATGAGGGCAGCAGCGGGTGACTGGAGCAGAGGATTCAAAAAAGGGTTCCTGCTGGACCGATGCATGCAGCTCTGCACAGATCTGCTGCTGGAAATCAGGGAGGCAAAGGATGTTTAGGGAGGGGAGGCAGAGCCAGACCTTGGCCTTAATGTCACTGTCTGCTGGATCTGTGCTAGTGACTGGAAGCTGGCACTTGCTCTGTGTGCACAAGCAGGCTGGAGCTGACCTGTTTTTCTCCCTTGCACTAATTTAATGCCTTTTAAACTCTGCTATCAGCACACCTTGCCCTTTCTCCTGGTGGCTGCGGCTAGCCCAAGGAACAAGTGTGCTCAAAGTTGTTTTCCACCCAGAAGAACCAGTCCTTCAAGGACATCCCAAGCCAGTTCTGTCAGGATGCCAGGACTATAGTAAAGATGTGCAGAGGGCAGCCCCAGTGGCAGCCAGTTGCTGTGTCTGTTCAAGTTGCAGGTTGAATAGAGACAGGACATAGGCTAAGAGAAAAGTTAGATCTCAAGTATCTTGAGAAGGGGCATGAACCACTAGCTGCCTTAGGATGGAAGTGTGAAAAGTTACCAGTGGTGACAGAAAGGCAAGTGCCACCCACAGCCACATAACTAGGCTCTGGGCAAGGGTTCAGCTGGCGCTAAGTGTGGATTTTGCCAACAAATTTCTGAAGGGCAGCTGCAGCCTGCATGGTGTGAGATGACAGAAGCCCCTGAAGCGCAAGGGAAATTAATGGGTCCTTGGAGCATTCTCCTTCGAGGCCTGTGAAACTAACTCAGTGGCATACTGCCTTCTGTATGCCCATGGGAGTGTTTTTTCAGCTCCATCGCAGCAGGAACGGAGATGTGTATTGATGAGCCAGTGCATTTTTTTCAAAAGGAATTTCTCCCAGGGTCCAGGGTTGGATGATTTTGCAGGGGTAAGACAGACATATTATTCTGCACATCAGGGCTAAATCATTGCAAGAAGCAGCCTGAAAAGGTAAGAAAGGGGGGGAGCTGAGATGCCTCCATTGCAACTCCTCATACTTTTTCTCCAAGTGAGTGTGGCTGCACTTTGCCTCCTTACAGGGCTGGAGCTGGGCTGCAGTCTGCTCTCTCGCTCTCTCTGGGTATTTATTTGGTTAAAGCCACGTGCCTCCGAGGATAGACTTGCCTAGGGGATCTAGGGCTTTGCAGGCCTGACTGGAGGCTGATTTCTTGGTTTGTCCTGGATTAGGTCATGTGGGAGAGAAAGTGATTTGACATTGCTCCCAGAGGCTTTAGATACCCAAATTCCAGCTAACTCCCGGATGAGGTGGAATTTGCACTGTCTGAATCTCACCCTCGGGCTTCTCTCCAATTCTCCATTTTGTTTCTCTTCTAAAGGTTATGTCTAGACAAGGGAAATGGCTCGTGACCTCCTCCAGTCCACTGGCTGTCTTCCCAGTGCCCCCGGCTCATGACAGCCTGTGGGAAGGGAGCTCCCACCAGCCCCCCAAGTCAGACTGCACTCCCCAAAAAGCCCCATCCTAGGAGCTGTACTGCACCAGCTGCCTGCTTTTAGCTTGTGACCACTCCTCTCCCCCCAGATAATCTGGAGTGTGATGCTGATGATCCCAGGTGAGGTCACTGTCTCAGGGAGCCGGCTCCGCTCTTGCTTGGCACAGTGGTGGTGCGGAGGGCTTGGCAGATGGGAGGGCTGAGTGGTCGGCATGCTAGTTGGATCAGCGCTCAGCTTCTGTGCCTGCAGATGGGGCATTGCTGATGCGAATGGATCCTGGCAGCATCCTGGTGCTGGGTTCATGCTGGGTTCCCAGAGGTCGTGCCCTGAATCAGCCCTCTAGGACTGCTCCCAGGTGCCTTGAAGGAAGGGACTGAGCTGGGGTAAGGTACCAGAGCAGTTCTCAGCCCTGTGACCCATCTTGCCTGCGGGAGGAGTAAGAAGGTACAGAAAGCAGTTCCTCAAGCAACTTGCACCCTGATCTGTTTAAGGCAGCTACAAAGTTCTTGACTGGGAGGACTCCATGCAGCCATGGATTCCCAGGGGCCAGTCTCTGCCCCAGCATGATACCATGGCAAGATATGGTCATCACTTGGAAGCACTGCACAAACTGTAGGCAGATCAGCTCAGGTGAGGATGTGAGTCCTGGCCATACTGGAAACAGGGCTCTGGCATGGGAAGCTTTCCAGTGGCAGCCACTGCTTCTGAGTTTGAACTTAGAGTTATTTACTTTAGGGCTGGAGGCAGACAGAGGAGGCATTGGATATGCTTACCAAGCATCACATCTGGATTGCTCCCCTGCCCTGCTTTGCTGATAGCCTTCACTTCTGCCATGCCCTTGCTCCATCTTCTCGCCCCACACTCTTCACACTGGAAGATTTGCTGTAAACCTTCTTCCCTGCATCCTTGTACTAGTCATTCTGTAGCTTCAGAGTTAATGACGAACACCGAGCCTGACTATCAGGAGAATTGCCTTTGCTGTCAGCCTAGAGGGTATATCAAAGGCAGGGAGAGGCTTAGTTTCTGGGACAGTGAACACTGGGCCATGGAAAGCCCTGTCAATGGTCTTTTTACCAGGGCCATCATCCCCAATAACATATCGAGACCAAATCTTGCCATTGGGATCCAGGCACCGCACAGCAACAGGCAGGAAATTGTATCTTCACAATGCAATCCTTGTTCTTGTCCTTCCCCCGCCAAGCAAGCATGACTCTGGCAGGAAAGTTGCACTGACACGTAATTCATCATTTTTAGTGGTTGTGATTTTGACAAAGGTATTTTACCCGTTGCTTTCTTGAAACTTCCCTGCTGCCTTAGCAGACTGAGCAATGTGCAGGCTGGTATGGTTCAGCTAGCATGGTTCAGCTCCTGCCTCTGTGGCGACCAGAGAACCAGAGAGCCTGTTGGTGACTCCAGAGGATGCTGACTTGAACTTGCTCTGCCCTGCAGAGGCAGCGCGGGCTAGGGTTCAAGGGTGGATCCCCTGGAAGGGTGCTAAGGAAGCACGGCAGTAGGCAGGACCCAGTGAGGCACCAGATGAAATGCCACAGAGCCCAGGCAGCAAATGAATTCTGCAGCAGTGATTGTGAAATGAAGGGCATCTGGCAAAGTGCCATGCTGAGTGTGCACAGGACCTTGGTGCACTGATGGAGGTGACTTGGGTTCGTTCTTCCACTCTTGGAGACATTGGTGCTGACACAAATTTGCTCCAGAACCCATAGTTAAAGCTGTCCCCTCTGTTCACGAGGACCCAAAGGCTTCCCCTTGGGGGAGTGGAGATCAGGCTCCTGTTCACTGCTTTGTACCAGGGTGGGAATTCTCTAAACTGATTCAGGATCAAGATGTCATTGATAAACTAGGTGCACTTGTCTGTCTAGGAAGAGGAGGGTGTTAGATGGGGGATGGGATCCCTCAGGTTTCCATTTTCAGAACTTTTGAAACACTGTGAGTTCTTTTTCTATGCAGCTGGCTCAGAGAAACACCATCCAAACCTTCATTCCTGTGCAGAAAATGGAGAAAGGCCTGTTACTGGAGCACATCTTGCCCAACCTGAAAGTGCCTCAGAGCTATGAAGTTCGCCTGACGCCCATCACCAGCTTTGGGTCTGGAGATATGGCTGCCCGTGTCATCCGGTACATGGAACGTAGGTGTCTCCTCCCCAGTCCTGGCTACTAGAGCAGGTCTGAGCCTCAGGCCTAGTGACATGGGCATGTGTAGACACTGTTGCCTGTGATCTTTGTGTGAATCTCTCTGGAGTTTAGATGGCACAGTGCTATCACCTTTGGCCATGTTTTGGCTGTTGCCATCAGTGCAGAGCAATAGGTAGAGACCTCTGAAGGGACTCATCCAGTCTGCACTCATCTTTCACTCAGCAGCTCTGACTTGCACTATGGGCAGCAGAGCCCCAAAACCCCAGTCCCCAGTCAAGCCATGCTGCAGCCTCCTGTGGCACAGCAGCGTATTTTAGAGGACAGCCACTGGGCACTGATTATTGACCATGTGTCCATAAAAGTAGGAAGATTTCAGCAGGCTTCGGCTCTTTCCAGAACTGAATGCACAGTTCATTTTCTGACTAGTCGCTAGTAAACCTGTAGCTCTGTCCAATACCCTGAATTCCAGATGATCCCATTGATATACATTGACCATGCTTCTCTCCCCAGCATCACAACAGCTCAGAAATCTCCTCATTCCCACAACCCTATGATTTCTTTACTTCCCTCAGATGTTTGGACCATGCATTTCACCAGGAAGTACAGATCCCAGTTCTCCTGTGTTTGCATGATTTCACAAACTCTCTTCTCCTATGCAGTGGCAACAGATTTGGTGTCCCCAGCATATTTGTTGTCTCAAGCTTCCACAGTATCTCAAACTGTTTTGATGTTCCTCTTAGATATCAAGCTTTGGTATCTAAGTGGGTGCTATCCCAGTGAGTGCTCTAGAAAGAACCTGCCAGAGAGGTTCCCCTGTGCAATCCTGACATCACCCCTTAGATGAAGTTTTTTCAAGGTCTGTTGCTGCTTAGATCAGAGAGTCAGCATCTTAATCCATCACAAAGGCACTGAGCACTGCTGTTTCACAGCAATGCTGCTAGAAGATTTGTACATCTATGACCTTTATAGATGTGTTTGTTTTATTTTCAGACTTTGATTGTGATTTGCGATTTGAGGGAGTACTAGCTGTTCTGACTTGTTTTTCTGTTTCCTCTTCCAGCAATCAACTATCCCAACCCAACAGGTAAGCAACAAGACCGTTGTATTTATGTTTTGAATGTAATGCCTATTAGTCAAGTGCTCCAGCAGATCAAGAAAGCCAAACAGCTGGAATACGCAGTTATCTTCACCAAATCTTTTTCCCCAAAAGAAGATGAAATGGCTTACACTAATACTTCCAGTAAGTAATGCCATTTGTAGTACCTTGAATTAATGTGAGGAGATATACACCAGAGATATGCCTCCCAATCACACCTGGTGACTCCATGACTAGATAGGCCATGGTCTTGAACCCATCCTCCCCCTAACACCACCAATCTACATCCAGTAAACAGGTTATTACATGTTGCCTGGAATATCTGTGTTTGAGGAATGTTTATTCTCCATTCTCTTCTAACCAGGAAAGATACCACTTGACACCTCTGCAGGATGGTATGGAGCGGTATCCAGCTCAGATCTGGTTCTTCTTGCAGACTCCTGAAGCGCAGTCCTTTTCTTCTTTCCATCCCGTGTCATCACAGCTTACTTTCCTACTGAATTTCTGACCATTCCTACCAAGATGCAGGACCATCTTTATTGAGCACCCAGAGTGCCCATTGATTTTGAGAGCAGAATACATGTCTCAGAACGGTGGTCTTTAAGAAAACCATGTTGGTGTCCGTTGAGCATAAAAGAGTATTTCTAGCATGATGTAAGTAATGGTGGAGTGATCTTCAAGGGGTGAAACAAAGTGCCTTTGCTTTGGTTGTTGGCTATAAGCCCAGGCAAAGCTCTTCGGCAGAGGTGGACAGACTACTTACTCGTAGTCCATGAGGAGCAGGTGGTTTCATGTAGCTGTTTCTTTCTCCCCAGTTTCCAGTTGCTGAGCCAGCATCCAGTCTTTTCATTTATTACTTTGTGTATGTGTATGCAAGTGCTACTGCTTCTCTGAAGTGTAGCAGCAGGAAGGAGAAGCCAGGAAAGAGGGTGTAGGGTTATCTTGTTAAGGCAGCCAAGAGGCATTCACTCTTGCAAGTTCACAGTCTGAGGATGGTTTGATGAACCATGCTTTGCCTGAGAGCAGAAGCTTCTTACAGAGTTAGAGGGATTTTGTGGCTCTAATTGCTGATTCCCTTTGCTTTCCTTGTCCCTGCTTTCTGATCCTCTTTAAACATTCTCCATAGAAGACTTGCTGGGAAACACTGTGCATATTTGCCAGCGACCCACTCCAGAATGTGTCCCTCAGTACCCTCTGGAGGAGGCAAGCATCCCAGCCTGCAAGAGGACGTGACAAAATCTGGCCTATCACCACTTGCTTTTACGCTATATAAATCACTGGTAAAGCCAGAACAACTTCAGTCCAAATTGTATCAATCTCTTGGGATCTTTGTACACTGAGCCTTCAGACTGCTGACCTGGGGTTGCTTTGGCAGCTTAATTGAGACCGGAACAACTGCATGAAATTTGCCTGTGGTGGAGGATAATTCAGCCATGCTTGCTTTTCACGCAGTAAACCCAACACCTAGGGTTTCTCCTTCATACAGGTTACTTAGCCTGTGCTGGGTATTGGGATCTCTGGGCCGGTTGTCAGAGTCTTGCCTCTGAGCTCACACCTTGAGATTGCTTGCACCCCCCCAACTTGCTCTCAGAGATGCCCCTTTCCTTTCAGACCTGCTGCCAGTGAAGTAGATGCCCAGAGGCTCTGAGCTTTGTCTTCTGGCCACAGCTCAGTTCCCAGACTCTCATCCCGGGGACATGGAAATCCCAGCTAATGCCTCTTATTTTCCCAGTGCCCCTGCTACCACTGTACCCAGGGAAAAGCATTTGGACAGGATTGTAAAGGTATCCTCATGCTAGGCTGCTCAGCCAAATTCTGGGAGCAAACACTGAGAGCTCTCAAGTGAAAGGCAAAGATTAGATGATTAATGCCTCTGGCAGCCTGATCCAAGGGCATGCACAATGGTGATTAATTTACAAACTCTGGGAGTCACTTAATACAATTATTTCTTCATGCATTTTCTCTCTCAGCCTAATAAGATGTTAATGACTTTGGGGCAGGCGTGCATGTGGCATGGTTACAGAGCCAGGTACTGGGGTTATAATGCAAAAGCGAAGTAAAAGCAGGGGAAGTGAACAAAAGACATTGAGGATTTCAAAGATTTCGAGATTAGCAGCAAGACTGACTGTAACTCTTAAAAATCAGTTAATCTGGTTCTCAAATCCAGAGTTCATCTTTAAAAAAATGTCTTGGAATTCTTTTAATTCCAAGGTATTACCTTAAAGATCTCTTAGAGTAACTGATTGTTTTAATGTCATGACTAAATTCCAGTGCTGAGGAATCTACTCTGTCCTTCTTACCTCTCCTCCGCAATTTCATTTGGATACAGCCTTCACTTTCTAACCCAAACCCTGCAGTGCTGCCCCTCAAGCTATTCCAGTTTATCAGCAGTGGATGGTTTTGTTTCCCTGTTTCTAGCAGATGTAGACTTGCAACCTTGGTGATTAGGGCATTAAGAAACATATGGCATTGCCGGTGTTTGGGTTTTTCTCTTGGCCAGTGTGTCTTGTCCTTCCAGAGCAGCAACACTAATTCTCTTATCTACACAGTTTGGCTGTGTATGGTTCTAGTATGTTTGGGGATCATGAAGGAGTACAGTGTGTGGTGATCAGTACCAGATGCTGTTTGTTGTAGATTACCCTGGCTCGTTGCTTGCTGTCTAGTGCTTGTGTGTCTTGTCTTTGGTAACACCTCATAAGCCAGAGGAATCTGAGCTTGTTGCCCCTGTATGAAGATGTGGGTGTGAGATGTGAGCCTGGTGTTCAGAGCTGGATTCCTCAAATCTGTGCCCATTTTGTGGAATGTAAAGGTTAAAAAAGGTGACTGCCTCCAGTTCCTTGTATCATGATGGCAAATAGGATTGTCTGGGCCTCCTCACAGATGGAGATATTAAAGCAGAAGGCAATCCAGTATGACCCAACCAGTTGCAGTACTGTGAAGCTTTCTTCCATTACTGGTTATAAATGCTTTAGAAACTTAATATGGAAAAGGCTGTTAAGTGCTGTTTCTTAGATCTCACATACTTTGAGGTCACAGTGCATTTTTCCTTGTCTTCATCTTCTAGATTGGGAAACTTACGTCCAGAGAAAAAATGATAGCCTGTGGGTCACATAGCAGATCTGCAACAGAGCTGAGGCTTGGAGCATGGTAGCTTATGCTCCAAGCCAGTTTCAGTCATTGGACCACAACTAAATGACGAAGGCAATTTTATTCAAGTGTGCTCCATCTGCTATTCACCCATAGTCTGCAGCTAGAACAGGATTATTATTTTTTTGCCTTCATCTGGCATCCAGAATTTCAGGACCAGGGATGGCTTCCCCCTAAGGACTTGAAATGAAAACCTCCATTATGTTTCTCAAGAAGGCAAAGCAACAAGAAATGCTAATAGCCACGGCAGAGGGTCTCTCCCCTGGGATTGCAGGGAGGTGACTGTAACTGGGAGCAAACATTGCACTTTGAGCTGCTGCCACTGCAAAGCCTGCCAAGGAAATCTGTTTGGTGAAGACAGCTCTAACTCCAGCCTTTGAGGAGCCAGCTCCCCTGCCACCTCCACCTCGCCTCTAACAATCCAGAGAACAACTTCTGTGTTCAATATTTAAATCCACTGTTTAATTTTTAAACAGGAAGTTTCCTTTGCACTGCAGTGCTGAGCCAGGATCCCTGGCAGATGGTGTGAGCCTGCAAGAGGTTTTGCTTCACACAACTGAGGTCAACGATTAGATCACTGCTGTGGCCTCAGAGAAATATCAGGTCACTGAAAGGTTTTATTTTCAGATGGATATGCCAGGTTTCTCCTGGTGAGCCTTGGTTCTAACTATCCAGGGGTGATGTATTGGTGGTGTCCCAAACCACACCGAACACCTCCTAGTTATTCTGGGCACCTCCACTTCTTGCTTGAAGAAACTTGCCTTCCTGTGGGATGTTTTAAACCAAAGGGCCAGGAGTCAGAGCAGTTGGGTTCTGTTTCCAGCTTTCGCGCTGCCTGTTGTGACCTTAAACGTGTTTCTCTGTACTTTTGTGTATCTGTTTCCCCACGTGTAATGCAGGAGATACATAGAAAGAGGCATTGCTACCTCATAGAGATGTTAAAAAGCCTTGTTCATTAGTTGTTGCAAAGTGCCTTGAGATCCCCAGCTAAGCAGAGGCAATGTGCTGTAGTTATAAACTCCTGCACAGCAAGTGGTGTTGCACATAAGCCTGATCAAGTTGTGATGTCTGTGGTGCATAGGACCCTTCTCACTTTTATGCTCTCTGCTAGAAGTGTTGCCTTCTGGAAGTAGCTACATCCAAGTGAGAGGAGATGATGCTGTCAGGGCCCTGTTTGGGCATTAAAAGAGCTCTCTTCAAGCTTTGGAATCTTCTTCTCTGAGCAGACTTACCCATAGGTGTGTGGGGCTTCTTACAAATAAGGCACAGCAGTCCATCAGCTGACAGAGCCAGGCCGTGCCACTGAGCTGGGTCTCAGTCTGCTTGTCTTGCACAGCTCTCTCTGATCTCCACCTGATCTTGGGTTTTCTCCTCACCTGTCTCTCCTTTGGTTTCTGTCTCGTTCTTTGTGTGTTTGTTTGCTCCCTCTCAGTTGCCTGGCTGGGCTCTGTGTTACAGCTTTCAGCTCTGCTTTCCACCTGATATTCCCTATTAAAGGAATTTGTGCTGGAGAAAGATACCACCTTTCTCCTCTGAGGGTCCACATGCACAGCAGGGTCAAAGGTGCAAACTATCCCTTTAATTGCAAAAGGACGGTCATGGTGGATCCTGCTGTGTAGGATAATCGCATTGTAAGAGAAAACTTGATTCTTCTAACTGTAGCTGGCAAGCTGTGAGCTGGAGTCATGCAAATGTTTGTCTTAGGTTTGATAGAGAGAAGCCAGCGGTGTTAGACCAACCCAGCGATATCAGAAAGCTTGTGGGCTCCAGCCCCTCCTCTGAGGACCAGTAGGTATCTTGTACAGCCATGACTTCCCTTCTCTTAGAAACGAGGGCTGGGAAAGAACCTTCAGAAGCTGCTTTCTCACCCTTTTCCATCTCCATCTCCTTGTGCTGGGGATGGAAAAGGGTTCTCTTCCCCAACCCACCTAGCTGCCCTGCCTCAGGCCCCACAGGCGTCTGCCCCGTTGTCTGCTCCCCACTCCTCCCTCCTCCTTCACAGCTGCCATGTGGCCCCCTGTTCTCTGCACTGCAGAGCAGTGGCTAATTTGGATTAGGATGCTAATTAGAAATGAGCGCATTGAACGGAAAGCATTTAGCCAGGGTTAATCAGCAGTTAAGTGGCCAGCCCAGCTGAGCTCCCAATGGCTGTGCTCAGCTCGCAGGAGTGGTGTTTCCTACCGAGCTTGCAGAAAATCCAGCTGCCCTGGTCTGTCAACCAAGTCCTTGGCTTGCAGCACGGTGCCCAACCTGTGGTGGTGAAGACCTTTTTTGCGGGCCACAGCAGAAGGCTGCCGCCTCCTTTCTCACTGCTTTGATGTGATGCTGGAGAGACCCAGGCAAGAAGAGGGAACAACAGCATGGAGACCCCATAAGGAGGGTGTTAGCTGCAGTGTAGGAACCGGGAGATTCTTCACTCTGAGATACTGTTCATTTCCTGGGCAGTTTCTCCTCTTTGGTACAAGAAGGCAGATTTTGGGGTGCATGGTAGGTGTGTGAGGCTCCTACCATCACAGTGTACCATGTCTGGAGCTCTTGACCCTGGCATTGCAGAAAGCAGCCCTTGCTTGTCTCATCCTTGGCATCTAACCCTTAGGCTACTGAACCTGCTCTGCCCTACGTGTCCTGTCAGTCACCCATGCCAGGACAAGAGAGCCTCCTACCCAGGAACCAGAGGAGACCACCACTGAAAATACAGGAATGCGGGAGCCCAAGCAGACAGTTGGGCTTCCCTTCATCTGGGTGTGATAGGAAGTGTGGGGGGTAAACCCCAAAGAGTTGAGTCTTGCACCAGCATGCTGTGAATGACCTCTCTAGCAAAATCCAAGCTCTTGGAAAGAGTCTTACTTTCCTTTCCGTATGTGTTCTTTCATGGCTTTTAAGTACTTTACCTTTCGGTTTCATAGCACATCTCCTTGCTCATATATAAAGGCAGAAGGTAAAGAGATTTATGGTAACTGTGTATGAGGTCCCACTCAGTGCATTCTCCAGTTTTGGTTTCTGCCCAGGGACCTTTCAGAACATGAAGCAATTTTCACATTGGGTCTTGGACCTGTTTTCTCTTTCTCTTCTGTCTGCTTCCTCCATTCTCCTACTGTGTCAAGCAGTGCAAAGTGGTTTATGGGCCTTTCATTTTGTGGCTCAGGAACTGCCTTTTTACAGCTAAAGTTAAAGACAAAGAACCATCTTTAGCCTGGTCACGTCCGATTCCTTCCAATCTCTTCAAGACCGTATTGGGTTATGTCTATGCACAAGATTTTTCACCCGTGTTACACTATTGCTGTAGGGTGTGACTGTCTGACAGTAGTAATAAAACTGAGCCCCACTGAACATGTGGTTGATCCTAGATAATAATCATTTACCTACATGACTTATTTTGTTAGGGGAGCCAGCATAAGCTGCAATATCAAATGTGCCTTTTAGCTGGTATAAATTGGATGTACTCTAGTTAAATGACACATTTGTAGNCAAAGGGGGGGGGGGGCATTTGCTGGAGCTTTTTCCTCTCACTTGGGGAAATTATTCTACCATCAAGTTGTATTGGTTTAGAAGCCTTTGTGGCCTGTTTGCCTTCAATGATCTTTTTACCACCCTCTACGTTTGCTGCCTCAGACCTCCCGGAAGAATATCTCTTTAGCCATAATAGCCTTTTTCCATTTCATCAGATCATCACATCCATCAGCCTGGATTAGCCTTTCCATGATCATACTAATCACAGACATATTCCTTTTCAGCCTCCTCCTGAGGTCGGGAGCTGCCCACCAATCCCCGGCGTGGTACAGAACTGCAGTGGGGACACAGCAGCACCCTGCATCTTGCTGCAAGCACCCAGGCAGCCTTGGGGAGGAGATTTGAAAACCTACAGCTGACCAGACCCTTCCTTTCCCTTCCCTGCAGATAATACCTGCCGCTTCGAGGACGAGAAGATCTGCGGCTTCATGCAGGACAAGATGGACAACTTCGACTGGACCCGGCAGAACGCCCTGACGCAGAACCCCAAGCGCACTGTCAACACTGGGCCTCCCACAGACATCAGCGGTACCCCGGAGGGTAGGCACACATCTGGGTTTCTTTTGGCTTGTCAGGAGTCCTACGGCTCTGGGAGCTGGTAGAGCTCTGATTTGCTTTCCAAACAACATGCTTCTCCTCCGCACAGGGTGCAGGGAGCAGGCAGTTAATTTGCATGTTACTGATTGGCATTAAACACACAACTAAAACGCCCACGACTTTGTTTAAAGGAATAGTGTGAGCATTAGTTCTTGTTACCAGCTAATTGCCTGCTGCCTAATGCCCCTGTCCTATTTGATGCTTGTTTTGAAGTCAGAAAAGGATAAACAAGTAGGAGAACATCTCTAACACCAAGAAGCAACCCTGCTGGTTTTAGCCAGCTGTTTCGTCGGAGAATCACAGAATCTTCATGGCTGGAAAGAACCTCTGAGGTCATTGAGCCCAACCATGCACACACACAAAACCCCCTTCATCTCAGCCACTAGAACATGCCCTGAAGTGCCACATCTACACATTTCTTAAATACCTCCAGGAATGGTGACTCGACCACCTCCCTGGGCAGTCTGTTCCAGTGCCTGACCACTCTTTCAGTAAAGTAATTCTTCATGATATCTAATCTAAACCTCCCCTGCTGCAAATTCAGGCCATAAGAAGGTCCTGGGGAGGTAAACAGATCTTCTCAGTACCAATCAGGAGTATGAGAGACCAGGCAAGAGCTACCTGTGGAGTGAGAGCAAGTGCCTCACCCTGGATGGAGGAGACTGGTGTTGTGTATTGCTCATGCTAGCTGTGCATGGAGAGCATGCTCCCCTTTTAGCTGGATATTCCTTTCTCCCTTCTATAACGAGGAAAAGTGAATGTATACGCAAGCACAAATCTTTGAACTCAGAAAAAATGGGAAGCATCCAATGGCCAGCTCAGGAAATGACTTTTCCCATTAGCGTTCAGTACACCGGCCTGATTGAGCATGGAAAACGATGCCAACAAATTAAATAGCTAATCTGTTCCTCCCTAGGTTGTTAACAACTACTTTGGTATTGTTCTCTTTAGATAACAATATTGTTTAGGCCAGATATACTGAATCCTCTCTCCTTCTGCTTGAGGCAGAGCAATTTGGCTGGAATGTTTTTTCCTTCCTCTCTGTTTTCCTCCTTGTGCAGAGTAGTCAGCTCTGGAGCTTCTTGAGCTGCAGGAGAAAGGCTCCTCCAAAGATGTGTGTGTGCACGCTCAGGGATTCATCCGCTGCATGTATTCACAGTGTGTCTGCTGATGTCCATCTCTCCTGCTCTCTCTCCTAAATACTGTGGAGGCAGGGAAAAGCACTGCAGGCATCCTGCAAGTGTCTCTGGCCGGGGTCACAGTGGGTGCAGAGCGGATGGAGAGAGCAAGGCCATGGGAAGCAGTGGTCTCCCAGCCTCTGGCATCCCATCGCTTGCAGGGAGGGAGATGCAGTGCACACCACCTTTCCCCACCTTTCCCTCTTGTTCTGTAGGTTATTACATGTTCATTGAGGCATCCCGGCCCCGGGTGACAGGAGACAAAGCCCGGCTCATCAGCCCCCTCTACAACATCACCGCCAAATATTACTGTGTCTCCTTCTACTACCACATGTACGGGAAGCACATTGGTGAGTACCATCCGGGGAAGGGTAACTCCAGCCTGGTGTGGGCTGTGGAGAAAGATCTCCAGCCTCTGCTCCACCAGCTATGCCTGCAGCAAGCAATTCAGGAGAGTGGGAGTCGTACTCCAGTCCTCAAAGTGCCAGGGTGGGCTGTTGCTTTCAGAAACTTGTCCCTTACCCACACCCTAGCAGAGTCAGGGTTGAAGGGCTGTTGCAGCCCATCCTTGGGACAATATGCTGCAGTCAGCCCTTCCCCTTTGGCTCATGCCTGCTCTGACATAAGGCTCCCTACCCTTCACAAAAAAAGAGCATTTCACCCATGTGGACACATTTTCCCAGCTCATGGCCACTGCCACCTTGCTGCAGGACATCAGCTGAACAGCCTGTCCATCAGAGAAGAGACAGAGGTGGAGGGGCTTTGTGAGGCTGGAGGACTTTGTGGTGGCCACAGCTATTTTGGTGTGGGCAGGACGTGTGTTTCCTCAATTGTGCTGAGGACCTGTCTGGTCTGCCTGACTCCCTCCCCTCTAACTGCAAGCCTACAAATGCAGTGAGCACCCCAGAAGTGCCTGGCACACTAATGAGTTTCCATATCCAGTCAAGGAGCAATTGCTAATTCGTCACCTCTTGATTATAATTTCATTAATTTGAATAATAGATGCACTCTTCCCACAGAACGCTGGGTTATTAATCACCTGCTGGACTGGAGCCTGACTGAAAAATCAGGACCCAGGCAGGAATGTGTCCGCCCTTCAATAAACGGGGTTAATTAACAGCTCTCTGCTTGGCACCATTGATGTCATTGGGAGGGAACATGTTCCCGAGTCTGGCTATCACATCTCAGTGCACGTGTTGCACAACAGAGCAGTTAAGCTGCAAAATCTAGGATTTCCTGCTCTCAGTGGGGGTGAGGCTGAAACCTTGACCCCTTGGGTGCTGGGAGTAAGGACTGGGCTGTGGTTTATTGAGAGGCTCCTCCATCTCTGTCTTTTCTCTGAGGGCTCATGTTTGCACTCAGAGCCTGGCTAGGTCGAAGGTGTTTACATCCACCTGTATTCCCCCTGCAGATGGGCTGCTCTGCACTGTCTTCATGCTGGCAGCAGTAGGTTGGTCAAGCAGAGCAACATTCATGTTGTGTCACACCAGGCTTTCCTGGACCTGCTGGTCTTGCTGAGCTGACAGAGCCCAGCTGTTATTTTGGCTGGCAAATTCTGTTTTGTTCCCTGAAGTTGTCCATAATGGTCAGTCAGCCTTGCTGCCTGATTCCAACACATCTTTTCCTGGAGGCTTTGAAAGGCATCTCGTTCTTTGTGACTGCGACGAAGGGTGGCCCAGATTGATAGGAAAGAAGATAATCAGGGAGGAGGCCTCTCTCACTTTGTCTCCTTTAGCAATACAGCCGTATGTCATACTTACAAGTTCATTTCATGGGGAAAGTAAAAGCCCATCAGCTTTTGTTTGTTTTTGGAAGAGAGCTCTGTTTTACAGCTCTCATGTGGTGGTCTGTCTGGAGATGGGGTGGACGGGATATGCCGGGGAATCAATTCTGTACAGGCTTTGGGCTTTTGGGAGTTTTAACTCTTCATTTGTTTGCTGCACCCACAAATTGCCCAGAGCAAAAGGTGCAGTGACTCCCAAGAGTCACTGTGACATGAGAAAGCTGCTGAGTGCCGCTTTCTATGCTTTGGCTTCAGATACCTTTTATATCTGTTGCTTTTTTCCCTCATACTCATCGTCGCTGCTCCTTCCTGCTCCCCATTTTACCCTTGTTGCACAAAGGCACTGATAAATTTGTGCAAAGTGGATAGACTCTTTAATGCTATATGATGACTTTCAGGGTGGGTGCTGCTGAGCTGAGAGTGAATAAATGATTTTAAAATTAATCTGACTAGGTAGAGTCAGAGAAGGAAAGAGAAAGAAATGAGGAAAAGTTCTTTTTCTCTCGGCCTTTGGAATACATGGTTTCATCTAGCAAACCCACAGTGTATCTGTCTGCAAACTGAGACTCAGTGCTTTGTATCTGCTCTCTTCTCTGGAGTTTCATTCAGGGGCAATCATGATGTTCTGTAATCGTTTTGGCTTTTCTTCTACGTATCGGGTCACCAGGGTGAAACTGAGACCTCCCCAGGAAATAATCAGAATGCCTAGTAGTCTTAAAGTTGTCTGCTTTCCATCATTCCCACTATGCTCCTTAGTAATTTACTATATATACTTGGTCTTTTTCCCTCCTGCCCCACTGGTGGCACTCTGGCATAGCTGTCCTCATTCCTGCGCACGCACCGACGAACCCGCCTTTGGGACACGCTCTGTTTCACCAGCAGCTCTAATGGCTCCATCTACATTTCTAATGCATGTTGGTTACTCCCGGGCTGGTTTCGCTTGTGTGGAAGCTGTGAAACCCTGCCAGAAAGCTGTAGCTGGTTTGTATGGTGCCAGGCTCGATGCCCTTGGTGGCTGAAGTCCTCTCAGAATCCCCTGGGGAGGTGACAGCCTGCCTGAGGGCAAAGTAAGTTTCTTCAGCTTTTCTTCTTTAGCCCCAGATTGGAGGAAGGTGCCCCCTCTCAGATGGGGCTCCTTGCTAGGGCTTCTCCTGTCAAATGAGGAGGCAGACCCTGGCCTCCTGCCTGTGTCACGTATGAGACAATATGAAGGTAAAGGCGGGGTGGCTACAACCCTGGGCCACGTCTTGCTTCCCATGTAGCCAGCTGTCACTGGTGCCTGCAGACACGGCTCCAAACCCTGGCTCACCTACTACCAGCCTAGTCCTACCAAGCCAGATGCCAGCTGTGCTGAGCCAGCTGTAGCACTTACCAAGAGTGTATCAGATTGATTCTGTTGGCAGACAGTGCCAGCAAGAGGACTTGAGAGCCCTCAGCCCAGGGCTCTCTTAGCAGCTCCAGCTCCATCATGGAGCAAACCAAAGCCCTGTCACTTTGAAAAGAAGCTGTATAAAATCCCGACATTTATTTATTTTTTTAATAACCCTTTTATTACCTTTTTCCCTCTACAGAACTTGAAAGCTGGCTTACTCTCACAATTTGACTATAAAATATCCATAGCCATCCAGGCAAATCTTCCCTGGGAGAGTTCCCAGACACTACTCGTTTATAATAGATATGACGAAAGAGAGAAACAGAATACAAATGGAGCGTTTGTAGCCATGGTATAAAATATTCAGCGACTAGTGGAGCAGGGTGTTGTTGAATATCTCAGCTGATGACAGAGCAGGATGAAGGGGAACTCCCTGGAGGCAATTCCCATTCTCCTGGAGTTATTTGGTCATCGCTTTTCCTCCCTCTGGCCCCCTCTGGAGTGAATGTTCTCGTTACCCTATGATCCTACCAGCCCAAACACAAAAATCAGGGGGAGGGGAAGGAAAGAAATCCTGTTTCCACCAGGCATTCAAGAACAAGGGTGTCTTGCTGGCAGCAGGTACACATATATATCAAACAAGGAATTGCTTGCTTGTTTCAGGAGAGGAAGCTAGCCATGGCAGGCAATGGCCAGTCGCCAAGTTCAATAGCCTCTTAGTCAAGTTGGCTTGGTGAGTCAGCGTAGCAGCTGGGAGCAGATCCTCAAGTCTTTGCTTCATCCTCTTCCTCCCTTCCCAGGGGCTGCCTGGGAGAAGGATGCTTTGAGAGGACAGTGAACCCAATGGACTGCTACCACCACAATCCCCTACCACCTCTCTCTCTCAAGTCTCCTACCTTGGTGGTAGCCAAGTTATGTTCTGCACAGCCTCCTACCCACTGCTGGATGCTCTCACAGACTCTGCAGCAGAAGATGCCTTCAGGGTCAAGTGCCAGAAGGATGGTTGCTCAGAGGGACGAGGAATTTCAGCCACAGTGGATTTAACTTTTTGTGCAACCACTGTGGTCCCCATGGTACACAGAAATTGCTAACGTTCCTTATCTTGTGGGGAAATCCATGTGTCAAGGAGTTTATTTGCTCGCAGAGGTACCTACATGCAAGCAATGATGTAGGACATACTCAAACAGCATTTTTTTAGCCTCCTAATTTGTGAGCTCAGTAGTAGATCGTTTTCAAACTATTTTTACTGTATTTTTAATAGAAGTAGTCACTGTACACAGGCTTATTACAAGATACAGCTTCATGAGCTGGACTTGGTTGAAAGCACTGTCTGAAGACCTTGCTCTTTGCTTGCAATTTTTTTGTGCTTTGAGCTTCCTTTCTGTCGGGGAACAGATATTTTCTGGCATGCGTCCAGCATCTATGAAACTCATGGAGAGTTAAATGTGCTGTTGTTCCAGTCTAGTGGTGATACAGACCTTATCTGATCACCCAAGCTAAGTCTGGCCTTTGTGTACTCAGGATGGGAAGCTACCAATTAAATTGTAAACTACTCATGAAGACATACTTTTTGTAAGATTCAACATCATAACTCCTTCTTTCCTACCCAAACCTTGTTTGTGAACACAATACCCTGCTGCTGCCCACAGTTATACAAGTGGCATCCTGGAGGTAGCTGTGTTCTGTTGGATATATAAAGTCTGCCTTATATATAAATACATCGGTCTTAAAATCCATGCCGCTATCTCCAGTGCAGTAACTCTACAAGGTAGAGATTACATCACTGGATTGATTGAGGGGAGGCTGATTTTCCTAATGAGTATGATTCACTTCCCTCTAGGCTCTTGAAAACAAGTTGCAGTTAGAGTTAAGTGTACAAATTGTCATGAAAAAATTTATTCGATTTTTTTAATGCTCTTCCTTTTTCCACTTATTCAGATGGGTTATTGGCTTTACTCATTCTTCCATCAATAGATGTGTTTGACTAATGTTTTGTGCAGACATCCAGCAGCTTCCTGTGGGGTATGGTATAGACCCTTTGGATAGACTGTGGTCCCTTCTGGTAGTATCTGCTTGTTTTTTGGGGAAGTTAGTCAAGTACCATGGTCATGAGAAAGGATCATAAATACCTGGCATGCTAACTATATATTTGTAAAGTGTCATTCAATCTCTGTAGGTTCAATACAGTGGCTCTGAACCAAAGACTGTTGAAGTCATTGTTTTTCTAAAGACTTCAGCAAGCTTTGGAGTAGAGCCATAGATTTAAAGATTATTAAGACCAGATGGGACCAATACATCGTCTAATCAAACTTCCTGCATAACCAAGGCAAAGAATTCTCTTCAAATACCCTTGCTGGAGTACAGTAAATAGTATGTGTCCACACCTTCATTGGATGTTTATTTACAAAGAGCAGGCTTGAGAAGGCTTGCAGATGTCCGACTGAATCATCCCTAAGCCAAAGAGTTTGGCATGTAAACTGAAGAATACATGGAGAGGAAGGAAAGGTATTCAGGTGTGGATCGACTATATGTCATTTTTATTCCACCAATAATGTGTTCTCATGTTGATGCAAATATTCTGCTTAGCACCTTGAATCTAGGTGCACAGATCCCTTCCTTTCCTCGCCCCTCACTAAAAGCGCATCACTGAATCAAGTTCCAGGTGTAAATAACCACTGGAAGGTTGCCTTCTTCAAGTCCTCTTCTTCTGTCCTACTAGTCATGATCTGGCCGCATTCCTGCTGCAGAATTTGTTGGGAGGGTTGTCAGAGGCACAGTCTGGTGGCACCAATTCATTTGCAGATGCTGTGAATTCCCACAGGTCATCTTTGCTTCTGCTCACTTTATTTGAGTCACTGTTACTTGTCTGATGGGAAACTCTATATCTCCCTTCCCTTCCTTGAGGCTTTCAGCAAGGTGTCTTTCCATTCAGATTTGGCTCGCAGCAGTAGCAGCCTTGTGCAAAGCTGAGTAGCTGTAAGGATATACTGCAACCTGATTGTCTCCTGAGACATCAGGTATTGCATCAATTATTCAGACCCTGAAATTGCTAGATACAAAACTTAGCAGACACTTAAGAGGAAATGAGAGCTCTTTGTGCATATCCAACTACTCCTTTAGCACTTACAGGTCTGTTCTGTCCATGGACCATTAACTATTTCCCCAGAGGTTGTACAAGTGGAGACTGAAGTTGGTCGTTCCAGGTGGACATCTGGAGACCCTCCTGGGTACTCTGGCAGGCTAAAGGTTGGCAGGGCAGAGTGCACAACTATCTTACACTACTTGTGCAGTCCCAGTCTGTTCTTGAACTTCAACGAGACATGATTTTGTAACATGTTGAAGTGCTTCCCAGAAAATGAAAAAATGTTCAACAAGGGTCAGTCATCACCGCTACTTCCAGGAGCGACTGCCTCTCCCAAAGAACTCTGCAGGGGTGAGAGGCACCCCAGCACTTGAAATAATGGAGTTTGCAGATCCAGGTTGGGCATCTCACTGCCTCAGCCGGTCCCCTGGAAGTTCTCTGGTGAAAGTACAGCCAAGCATGAAATGGGAAGGAATAGTGCTGAAGTGCATCCTGCTTCAAAGCCAGGAACACAGCCTGCTCCAGCAGCCCTCCTGCAGCAAACCACTTCCCAGACCTGAAACACTTACCTCTCACGTCTCTTTGGGTCAGGAGGCCAGAGAACAGGTTTTGAGTGGTTTCTTCAGTTCAACAGGAAGAATATGTGATCTCAGCTGCTCATTCCTGATGTCTTGCTGCCTTCAGCATCGCACTAAAACAGGCCATCTGCTCCAAGCCCTGAAGCCAGGCAGATGCCCTGTGCTTGGCTCTGGGAACTCAGAGACTGCAGACTGGGAGATCATGGGGAAATAGGTTGCTAATAGAGATAGAGAGGAGAGAGGCAAAGTTTTCCTCGGAGTAAGTACATCTGCTTCTGCCGGGTTTTTGTCAGGAACTTTCCTCCACACGCCACTTGTATTCTGAGGGCTCTGGGAGGCTCCCTCCTCTCTGGCTGAGGTGTTTGCGAAGCCTGCCCAGAGAAGGGAGGCAGGCAGCCTCCCCCTGGCTGGCTGTTGTGCTCTCTTAAACCTGGCAGTGTCTATGAAGCAGACTTCTGTTTCAGCTCATCTGAGAGAGCTGAGCAGAGTGCGTGCTCTCAGTCTAAGGGCTGAGCACATGAATTGCGCAAAGGACCCAGCTGTCTCTGGTGGCAAAGATGAAAGGGTCTGTTATAAAAGCTGGGAGAAGAGAGCGTTTGCCTGAAGTCATCTGGGCATGTCACGAAACAGAGGGTGAACAAGGAGCAGGCTGACCTCACAGCAACTATGGTTTACTCCACTTCCTGAGTCTGCAAAATTGATGAGAAAAGTTACCTGCACATGGTCTCCTTCTTGCCACATTCCTCATACTCCCATTTTCCCCCAAGCTGCCCTCTTCTCAGTAAGGTAGTACCCAGCACCTCTGGTGACCACCAGGTACAGTGAAAGTAAGAGGTAAGGAACTGCTTGGCTGCCTTCAGTCAGCTTAGTTCCAGAAAACATCATAGGGCAAGACAGATGGGCTGCTGCAGCTCACTCACCTGAGATACAGAGCAAGCGTGATGATCCTGCCCATGGGCTGGCCAGCACTACTGCTGAGGAAGGCTCTTCACAGCTACTTCACCAGAGTAGATCTCAAGCCCTGCATTGGACTTCATCTTTCTAATGAGAGATGGCATCTGGCCTGGCATCTGGCCTCTGTAGAGCCTTAAAACCATAATCCGCACAGTCCACTCTGGGGTTCAAGATTAATTTAGATGCTCTAATCTAGAGTGCCCAACTTTAGGAGGGTGGTGAGTGACACAGGCTGCCAGGTGAGAAGAAAGAAGTTGGTGTGTCTGACAAAGACCAACACTGGCTGTCTTTCTACTCAGAACAAACAGGAGTCTGTCCCGACCAAATCACCCTCTGGGTCTCCTTTGGAGCCCCAGAAGAGCCCCATCTGGACATACTGAGCCCCATCTGGACATACCAAGCCTCTGTGCAGGTGGTTTTGCTAGCAGCTGAAGCTGGGGCCAGCCCTGCTTCCCCATCACATGCCCCAAAAAGGCTAATTTGGCGTGCCTTCTGTCTTCCTGCCCTACACGCTCCCCAGAAACGGCACAGAAATAGTCCCCCAATTGCTTAATTGCATTAAGGATGAGGTGATGTAGTATGGGGGAGACTTAGGGCCACAATAGAGGCTGAAGAGGCAGCAGGGCTGCACTGTTTTGCTGCCCACAGAAGCTGCCCACCTTGCACTTTCACAGGCAAGTTCTTTTTTTCTTTATTTATTTTTTTTTCTTTCTTTTTGTTTTTTTTTCTTTCTTTTTTTTTATGTTGAGGAGACAAAAACAAGTATTTGATCCAACTGTGTAGTTTATCTATTCAAGCTCAGCAAGGAAAGCAACGCTGCTGTCTGGGAAGAGTCTGTTTTCTGCCTGCTCTGCGTTTATGTAGATCATATTGTTACGGCCCTCCTTGGAGAGGTACCAAAAGGCACGGAGAAACTACACAGGTAGAAGCAGCGGCTATGGAAAGGTAGTAACTCCTTTCTTAGGGCTGGATGGATAGGAGCGGGACTGCGCAACCGCATTTAGACCAGGATATTTCTCATCCTGCCCCTTGACTATGTCCTCTGCATGTTTTTGTACAAGGGAAACTTGCTAGGAGCAAAAGGGCAAACCCTAGATAAGGGGTGATACAATCTCAGTCTCTAAAGATGGAGTTCTGCTCAAAATGTCCAGGAGGACTTCTTTGCACAGCTACGTCTGTCTTCTTCTTAGGCTGGATAGATTGGGAGGGATCTCTAAGGATGCACATCCTTAACCTTTACAGTGATCTCTGGATAAGACAAGCGGTCGAAGCAGGTCTGGGCTATAAAACAACAGGAAACATTTCCAACAAATACAGAGTTTTTCTTGTAATGCAGATTTCTCCCTTTTGGAGCTGGTGATATTTCCTGAAGAGTGAGAAATCTCATGAGAAACAATCTCTGTAGAGAGGTGTATGGACAGAGAGATGTTGTAAATTGTCACATGTACTGGTTATGGAGAGATTCACACGAGGAGCTGGAGCGTTAGCATGAATTACCACGTCAGAGAGGACATAGAGCTTTTCTGCATCCAGACAATGCCTTCCTGCATATGTCAGCATGGAGATAGGGTGTAGCAAGGCAAGATGAACCCCATGGGGGAACTCCATCCCATGATGGAGCATCAGAATCCCAGGAAGAGGGCCTGGCAGCACATTTGGGGCTGCTAAGGGGCAAGGAGACCAGCAAGACAGCTCAAACACCAGCCTGCTCACTAAGCAAGCGGAGGCACACATTAAGGTCCTTACCATCATTTACCCTGAAATTACCCTGAAGTACTGAATACTTCCCAGACCCATTGATGTGGGTTAGTGACCACCTCTCTGGGGAGGCATTTATGTCCTCTGAGCTAGGGCTGGGAAGAGTGAGCTCTTCCACATCCTGTCGTCCATGCTTAGAAAGCCTGTTGCTGGTTGCAAACTACCTCTGAGGGAATTTCCATGAAAAAGGGTGGCAGGATTTTGTTCTGTACACACAGCATCAAAGATGGAAGTCTTGTATCATTCATCTTTCTATGCCAACACTTTCTCTAATTAGACTGTGGATCAAATGAGCAAAAGAGCTCAAGTATAGCTCTATTGCAAGTCTGCTGCTACCATATCACCATCTGGTCTCCATGTGCACAGACAGGTGGAGATATGCTGGAGAGAAGGAGCTATAGCTGTAGTTTGCCTGCCTTCCTCCTGTTAGCACTCGCATTCCTCATCATGAGGCAGGCATGACCATTTACCCCACTGCCTGAATGCCCCAGGTGTCTCCTGCCACCAGAGTGTTTTCCCCTTGTTGCCAGTCGCACGTCTGCTTTCCCTCAGTGCGGCGTTGCTGCTTCTCTGCTGGTTCATTCTCTCTATCCCAAAATTCATGTGCATGCCAGACAGGTCAGAAAGTGATGGATCATAGATCAATCTGTGCAATTGGCTTTGCCATGTCAGGGATATTACTTCAAGCCCATCCTCATTTGATGGTGTTTTAGGAGGTCAACGGTGGAAATATGTTTGTTTCTTTGATTTTTTAAATCCCCAGTAAAACCCAAAGAAAATTCCCTGTAGTCAGATATAAGTAATTTTCACAGGTTGGCTGTAGGGGAAACGTTGCCAATCAAAACTTACCATATTGCTGTTTATATCCCCAGAAAGCCCCAGCCACAGCAGGGAACTGGAGGCTTTGATTCCCCTGATCCCTTTCGCTATAGCCTCCTCACTGTAATGAAGCAGAAAGAGAATATCCCATAGCAATTAGCCAGCCTGTGGCAGAGCAATGAACATGCTCAGTGCCTCTCTGAAGCTGATGGGGATGCCTCGTGAGTAAAGGTGGGATAGTGGTACTTTCCAAACTATGATCAAGACTCCATTTTCTCACTTGAGCTCTCTGAACCCTCGTGCTTTGAAGTTACTGAAGAAGTGGCTGCGGGAAGGGGTCTGTGTAGTGACCCTGTGACACGGGGGTCCCTGCACACCAAGCTAAGATCATTAAAGACATGGAGAGATAAAGTTCTCTGTAATCATGAGTGGAAAGCAGCTGAGAGACTTTAATTCTTACTCCGCATATGTTAATGTATGAAGCAGCATCAGAGACTGTGAAAGGGTAAATACATCCTATCATGGCATGAAGACAACTTATATTTCTAGAAATTCTGAGTCAGTACAAACTGATATTATTTCTCCATCTCTGCCTGTGCGACAATTGTTTTTCCACCCTCTGCTTTCTAGCTCTTAGAGCAGTAACTTTTCCCCACAGCAGTGTAACTGAGAACACTAGTCTGACACTGACGGCTATTCATTAACATCCATTTAAGTCAGAGAGGGATAGAGACATTTGTGGTGGGGATTATGAACGGTAATAGATTCTTTCTGGAGACTGCTGTTCACTCCTGGGATTTGCCTGCACTAAGCTTTGGGCTTTTAGTTTGTGATCAGTGGTGTTATGCTAAACCACACTTAGGGGAGTGCTCAGAGCCTCTGTTCTAAAGGTAAGAGTTCTTTTCTCCCTGGCCTGGTTTTAGCCCTCATACTGGGTCTGCAGGTGACTCTTGTGTTGTGGTTTGACCAATCAGATGATGACCCCTTCCTCCCCCCTCTAAGAAAAAGAGAGGAGAGGAAGAGGTTAAAGAGATTTATAAGTTTAGAAAATAATGAAAATATAAATAATGAAATAATAAATAATAAAAATAAAATAATATTTGCAAAAGTATACTGTGTATACAAAACCATATCAAGCTCCCAAGGTGATGATCACATCACCAGCAGGCATCCAGAAAAGTCCCAGACTGGACTTGGTGATTGACAGGAGCTGGATTCCAGATCTGGAGTCAGGAACACTCAGATTGGGATCAAAGGCAGACGAACAGAGTCGTCCTTGAACATTGGACATTGAAGGAAGAGGGTTGACCTTTTAATCCCTCAGCTTTTATACTGAGCTTGATGCGGATGGGATGGAATACCCCAGTTGGTCAGTTTCGGGTCCCCTGTCCTGGCTGCTCCTCCCTGCAGATGTGACCCTTTTACACTTTTCCGCCTCCAACCCTCCAACGGGGCAAATAACAAAATTACCTTGGTATAAACAAGGTCCTTTCTGCATACCATTCCTTGGTATAAGCGGGTCTTATCACTGTGAGAGTGAACAGTTTTCTGAACAATGTGTTGTTAATTTCAGAGGTTAGCTAGTTAGAAGAGGCCCAGCTAAAAAAGTAAAATTATAAAACAGAAAATTGGTTCTGTTTTACCTCAGACCAGGACACCCTGCCAGGCTGTAGAAGTCCTCTCCACTTCATCTATCTCTTTCCATCCACCGGACATCTCTTCCCATGAGTCTGTTCCTTCTTATCTCAGTCTGTCTTGCCTGCAGCCATGGGAATTTCCACAGGGGCTTTCAGCCCTGGATTCCCCATTGGGTGCCAAACCTAAACTGGGATTGCAGTCAGGATTCCTCATGGATAGTTGATCTCCTGACATCATTCCATGTCAGAGCAGGGGTCCTGCAGTGAAACCTGGCTGTGTGCAAGCCTGCAGCCAGCCCAGCTCCTGGCTGTGGATCCCGACAGCCTTCCCTACCCATCCCACGAAGCTCTGCTGCTCTTGGCACGGAATCCCCTCTCTTGGAGTGCAGCCTCATCCTCCCTTCGCTTCCCAGCTGCTCCAGCTGCCTGCCCTCCATCTGAGTCTTGCAAACCAAGCTGTGCCTACACCTTGGCAGGCAGCAGCCTTTCCCCACCCGCCACCCCGCATTCACCCCCTCAGCTGCCCCACGGAGACCTCTTGAGGAACCTTCTGCCTTCTCTGCCATCCCACGTGGATTACCACCCTCCCAGCACAGCCTGCACCAGCTTTTCTGGACCTACAAAGCTATTCAGTGACACAGTGAAGTCCCCATCCTGTGGAAACCAAGAGAAGACCTTTTCTTGTGAGAAGGTAACATTTAAAGGCATCCCTTGGGCGACTGTATCTGGCAGCCCAGCTGGTGTCTGTTGTGTGAGTGCCACTCTTTTGAAATGCCAGCTCTGGTCTTAAAGGCAGCCAGCAGAAGGTACGGCTCGCTCTCCCTGTAATTGATTCCTCATCGCTCGTCACTGGCCTTTATTCTCCCTTTTGGTTTGGAAGAAGGGATAATACAGATTACAAGAGAAATGCGAAGATTGCCTTGTATGGGGAGAGGTAACAACAGGCTTGCTGGTGTCCTAGGATTTCCCTTGTGTTTGTCTGTCTCTGGTCAGCTGGAGAGATTTAGCAGTAGATCAATGGCCTGCTTTTGTGTACACCTCACCAGCAGGTGCCCTTAGGAAATGCCAGACGCATCTGATGGGAGGCATGAGGAAGGCAGGAGCAGATAACAAAAGAAATAGGTAACAAATCTGGCCAGCTGCATTTGGACTCTGATACAGGAAAATAGGCCTAACTGTAGTATAAAACTGCAACAGCTGGCGCTGGAGGACATCTCAGATGGGCCTTTCATATCTCCAGTGATGGAAGCATGGGACTTGGAAAGCAGGTCCCACTTTGCTACTTCTTCAGTCTGTGACCCCAGGAAAGGCAGAAGAGCTCAGGCACTTCTATTCCGTAGGTGTCTTCTTTCTCAGCTCTCGCAAAATGTTTGCTGTGTTTCTGAGTTTCCCTCCAAGTCAGTGAGTGTTATTATTCTTCTTTGTTATTATCATAGTATCACTTCAGCAGATGAAGGTATGTAAAAGCAGTTTGCTGAGGATCACATGGCAGGTCAGTTCACAACTGTGAGTGGGCTTCTCCCACCCAACACATACCGGGACTGTGCATTGGCCACCTCTTGCGAAGTTGGATTTGGATATACAGTCTGTGCTCTAGGAGGGCCACCTTTCAAGCATCAGGTGGCTGGTTTGGTCTGAACTTGTGTAATACGCTGAAAGCTACATGGGGAGTGAAGATAGTTAATAAGGCATGAGATGAGTATTGCTAGATCACATGGAGGTACATGTGGGTAGCTGTGGATTCATCGAAGATCAGGAGCTATGGATGTCAATGTCTACATAGGCTCCGCCTCTCTTTTTACCCAGAGACTTTATCTGTGGATTTTCATGACTGTAAGTGGGATCCTGGAACAACATTTTATTTTAGGGCAGTGGATTTAACCCAAAGCTTTCCCTTGAAAAACAGAAAGCCTCACAACACTTGTTCCATCACACACTTGGCTACCAGGGCCAGGCTGAAAAATGGAGATAAAGAAACTCTGAGCAGTTGGAAAAATGACTTGGAGCTTTCTGTAGTCTGGGACTGCAATGTTTTATGACTCTGCTTGGAGCTCAGATCTGAAGGTTCATTTTCAAGAACCTCGATCACAGGCTACTTGCCCTTAAACTTGACTGGCAGCCTGTGTCAGACTGACACATGGTAGAAGGGTATAAGGTAGAAGACCTGCACAATCTGTAACACCTACAGCACTGTGGACCCAGTTCAGATGGAGTGGAGGCTTCATCCTTGTTTAGTCTGGAGTCCTGGAGACTGTGCTGTGCCTTCCAAAAGCATCACTGGGAAAGGGAGATAGTGTGGTTCCTGTGGCTGGGAAAGTTAGCAAGCATTGAAAGTAGAGCAATGAGATTTGTCTCCCATTCGCAACTCTGATTTGTAAGACAGTCATGGGCATGTTGTTCAACTCATTTGACCTTTTGTTTTCCATGTGTAGACAGAGGTGGTGAAACACTGCGTGTTATGGGCAGATAAAGGAACGTCCTTCCCAATTGCAAACCTTTTGAAGAATGCCTGCTCATACTCAGTGTTGTTCTGTTGGGGAATTTGGGGGCCAAAAGGTTAAAACTGTTTTTCCTGATGCTGCAAGAATGCAGAGCTGTCAGCCAGAATATGCTCAGGCTTGGTTTGGGTTTAGGCCAGGCATTCACAGCCAGTGCTTTGGGGGCACTAATTTGCATTCCAGATGCTTCTCTGGGTCCCTTTCTATCTCGACTTCACTTTTTTCCTGGGGCATCAAAGTTCATTTGCCGCCTGATTTGTCCCAGTGCTAGCTGCTTAGCCAGACTTCTGCGCAGCAGAATCTCGCTGCAAGTCCCCGAGTGAGGGTAGAATAGACAGGGATTGGGTTTAATTCTTGCTTGCCAGCAGCCTCATATTAATTCTTCACCTACTCTCAATCCCTCACCTGACCGGCTCTGGCATCTGTAATTAGCTGCTCTGAACACACTCCTATTGACAATGATCTATGGGGTTATGTAGTTCCTCCATGGCCCACCAGTTTGGCTGAGAACCTCCATGAGGATCAGGTATCCTTTCTAGAGAGACTTTCCCTCATATGAAGACCCTGAGGGTAGGGGAGGACACCAAGAAGCCAGCAGCTCATAGCTGATTTTGCCAGAGGCTCCTGCAGTGGTTTCTCTTGTCCTCAGCATTGTGTTTCCAGGAGCTTACCTCTGTCTCCCCAAGGTTGCACAGCGCCAGCTGGTCTCAGAGCGAAACAAGTTATTTCATTCTTCATCTTGGGTTGTGGTGTGCATCCCAGTCTGGGTACCACCAGGGAAAGGAATTGAGTACATTCTCCCTGCCCTGTAAGGCCTTCAGTTAGTTTTCTCAGCTAGCCTTAGTGCTAAAGCTTATGAATATTTCCCGGCAATAACATGTCCCTCTTTCTTCAGTTCACTAAATTATACACATATTTCATTCTTTTAACCTTTTCTTGTAAGTCAGCCACTCAGAATCTAAACATTTCATCATCTTTATTATGCATCTCTGAACTCCCTGTGATGTATCTCTCACTTTCTGACAGCCAGGCGCTCTGCAGGGGTACTTCCAGGTCCCTGTCCTTCACACAGTGCCCCCAAGGCCGATGTGCCAAAAATGGAGAATTTCAGGGGATCGTGGAGGAAGGAATTTTTATAGGAAAGCCTCTTTTGCTGTCCCTTCCACCCTGTTCCCCTTGTTGCCGCCTCTCAGAAGGGTGTACCCATGCAGGATTGCAGCACCCCAGGCGCAGGCAACCTATGGACATATAAGTGAGGGTTATTATTGCCTCTCTGCTCTCAGGTGTAATATGTCTGTGTATGGAGACCAGAAACACTGATGAACAGCTGCATGACTGGACTTCTGATTGATTTTTTGGCTTGCCAGCTGAATTGAAAAAAATGAAAAAGAGGAAAAGGGCTTCAGATCAACCTTGAGTGAATGTTTAAAAATGTTTTTTCACTGAAACAAAAATGGGAAAATAAGTCGACTGAGGGGATTACTAAAAAGACTCTGCAGGGAGACAAACTGAGATGATTTCATTTGTGGGTGGAGGGTAGGGGCTTGTGACACTTTTCAAAGTGAGAACTGGAAATGCTCTGAGATTTGTTGGCTTTGGTTTCGTTTTAGTGGCAGATGAAACCTTTGGGGAATTGCTTTGTTTGAAAGATCCTGAAGTCGGTGTTGATTCACAGGATCTTTGTGTCCCTCCGAAAACATGGGGCTAGGGTGGTACAGGTGGTGAGGTACAGGCAGTACTGCCCGGAGCCAGCAAAAACCAAGGCTGCCTCCAAGCCAAATGGCAACTGAGGACACAGGTTGCATTTCTGGAGCTGATGGCCAGGGCAGGGAGAGGGCTGTAAGCTACGTAGCATACAGCAGGTGTTAGCGGTGAATGGGGAGAGGCAAACATGTCTCCTGGGCTCCCCAGTTGAAGTGAGGTGGGGAGAAGCTGGTGCAGGTCCAGTTGGAGGGGCATCAGGATAGTCAAGAAACCAGAGCAGAAGTCCTGGGAAAGAGAGGTTGAGGGAACTAGACTTGCTCAGTCTGTCAAAGAGGAAACTGCTTTCAGCCCCTGGCTCCCTAATGTTTGAAGGACAATTTCACAGATAATAGAACCAAAGTCTTATCAGTAGTATTAGACAATATAACAGGCAATAGCACTCACAACTGGTAGTGCTGGAGGTTCATATTGGCCATTAGGAAAAGGTGATTTCCTCAGAGGATTTCAAGACTTGGCCAGGCAAAATGTTGCTGTAGATGTAAAGCTGGAGACAGACCTGCCTCTGGAGGCCACTTGCACCTGGCATTCCTGCCACCTCCTTCTTGTGCCAACCTAGCCAGGCTACAGACTGCTTCATCCTCATCCTGTCTTGACTGTCTTCATCTGGGTCTGTGTCCTCTGTTGGAATAGCTCAGATGGACGAAACATTGCCAGGGGCACTTGCCCATTAGACCAAGAGAAAGCCAGCTCCCTCCCAAGGTTACTACCAGGTCTCTGCAGGCTGTCCCTGGGCCAGCTGGGGCATAGGGTTGTGGCTCAAGGCTGAGCCCCAGGGCCATGCCGGGGGCCAGCCCAGTACCTGGTTTTTCTCTTACAGGCTCCTTGAACTTGCTAGTTCGCGTGCGGAACAAGCGAGCCATCGACACCCAGGTCTGGTCGCTCAGTGGGAACCGGGGGAACATGTGGCAGCAAGCACACGTGCCCATCAACCCGCCCGGGCCCTTCCAGGTAAGTTAGATCCATAGCCAAGGAGCTGCCTGCCACCTGTCCTGTCCACGTGCCATGGACTGTTGGAGACTTTCCAACAAACATCTGCTTCTGTGGCACGGGGGCTGGTCAGACACAGGGAGAGCACTGGGTCCAGCCCCAGGGTTACTGGGGCCAGGTAAGAGCTTAGTGGATGCACAGAAATCAGATCCACTTCTCTCTGAAGCCATCCAACTTTTTTTGTGTGCAAGCATCAGTTTGACATAATATATTTTTTTATTATTTCTGGTTTGGAAACAGCTTGTCAGAGGATTCCTTCTGGTACTAAGTCTGTAGTACAGTTCTGTTGGTTGGTGCTGAGCAGCTGGGGGATGCTGGCCCATTGGTGCCAAGTGACTTTGAGCACTAGAGGTATCTTCTAGCATATGCTACAGGAGCCTACTCTCACTGTCCCCTTGGTTGAGGACTGTGGGACAGCTTGTGAATATGAACTGGGTAGTCTGTATCTTCTCATCAAGTCGTTTATGCCCACCTGGGAAGTGGGCTGCTTTGTTACTGGGTGTTTTATTGATGTTTTTGCTCCACATGCTACTTTGCTGTTGTAGAGCTGTTTGTGGGAGCTGGGTCTGTGCAGGCTGGTAAGTTGTGGCACCGTGGCAAAATGCCCAGCATAATCTGGGGTACTTTATAATAATAAATAAGAATTTTGTTACTCTTGCAAGCACTGTTCAGTATTGGTTGGTTTGTTGGTACAGCACACTTAATAAAGTGGAGATCTACATGCTCATTTATTACTCTACAGAAGCTCAGCACACAGGGGTTAGTCCCATAAGCAGTGAAGTCCAGCTCCCCAGATCCTGTGAGTGCTGGAGAAACAGGGAGGAATCATTCACTTGGGGACATGATAAGATCTGGTCTGTGCCCTGCTCACCTCTGCAGAGCTCCATGGTGCAGGAAAGGTCCTCCACAACTGCAGCCTCACGCTGCACTCTGTCCCATGCTCTGCTTGCAGATCATCTTCGAAGGTGTCCGGGGCACGAGCTACGAGGGAGACATTGCCATCGATGATGTCACTCTGAAAAAGGGGGACTGTCCAAGGAAGCCAATTGGACCAAATAAGGGTGAGCGTGTGCATGCCTCAGTGGAAAACAAGTTGGTGGGAGTGCACACATGAATGCACGTGCTAGGGATGAGTAGCTAATTTCAGAGTACGTTGATAGGTTGGTGGGACTCAACAGGATGGTTGACTCCATCAGCGGGAGTCAGCAGAGGGGCTGTCAGACTCTTGAACTTACTCTTTACAGTTGTGAGTTAGCAGGAGCTGAGAGGAACAACCAGATTCTGTAGGGACTGTGCTGCCAGACACCAGCATGCTGACACCTGCATTAGTAAGTTGGGTTGGGGGTGTCATCCCCAAGCAGCTAAAGGCTTCTCCAATATCTCATTTCCTGGAAACCATACGTATGGAAGCTTTGGAAAGGGCAAGACCTTCTGCAAACTCTAATGGCCTGTACAGCCTTAAGTCAGGCTTTCTCCATGGAAAAAAAAAAGTCTACCTTTTGGGGCCTAGAGCCAGAGGAGGCTGAGCTTCTCCCATTGCCCTCTCAGCAGAGGCACAGCCAGGCAGGGTATTGCCCATGCTGGATCGGAGCAAGCTTCCCCAGCCGTGCATCACCTCCCTCCCCAACCTCACAGCGAGTGCTTGAGCTAAATCCCACCAGCCCCTTTCCAATCCAGCCACATCATCCTGGTGCCAGCACTGCAGAAATGGAGACAGTCCCACTCTCACTGCACATTGGAGCCATAAGAAGGTGCATAAGCAGCAGGTAGGCGTTAGTCTCTGGGTGGGAATCACTGGTGGGCCCCATGCCTTAATCCTGCCTGTGTCCTCAGTAACATGCAGGAGAGCAGGCATTCAGAGCATGCAGACCAGAGCCGGACAAGCACTCACAATCAAGGTTCGATTTCTCTTATTTATTATTGAAGGAAAAAAGCTTTTTGAGGAAGAGTCACTATCAGCAATTTTCTTAACTCCAAAGGTGAAGGAAGAAACAAAACATTAAAAAGGACAGAACACCCTAAAATTTTAAAAATTTCAGGTACAGTTGAAAGTCTGTTTCAGCCTGGAATGGCCAAGCTGTAACCAAAGAAAAAAGCAGAACCTTTTGTTTGACTCAAGTTGAATCTTCTGGGGAAGAAAGGAGAGTTGGATTGCAACAGCAACTCAGACTCAACAATTCAAATTTTCTCCCAAGCTGGAAAAGAAATTATTTTGGGAAGTCCTGAGAATGTCCAAGGAGGGCTAGAAAGAGCTACCAATAGATCTGGGAGGTGCTTCATGTTTTGGGGCAGGGGGGAGGAAAGGCTACAACACTGATATGCACTGACTTATTTGATGAGGTCTGTATCTGTCCCATCACTAATTCTTTTTCTCTCTTCTCGGCTGTCAGCGGTTGCTCTTCCAGGAAGCGGTGTCCCCAGCCTGCACAGCCCTTGTCTTGGTGGCCCATTGACTTTCTTCCTTTACGTGCTGCTCAGATGATGGCAAGCGAGCGCTCCTGTCTTCGGACCGAGACATTCCTGCTCCTTTCCTACTCAGCCACCTCTGCTCCTCTTCCTCCCCTCCTCACTGGCACACCAAAGTGTCCATATGTTACCAAAGACTGACAGGCATGACCATGCAAAGGGATCTGGTTCAGAACTGGAGCACTCCTTGAGAAAGTTATAATGTCTAGAACAAAATTTAAAAATAAAGACAAAATTTTTTTAAGAGCACGTGCACGAGAGAGAGAGAGGAAGGAAGGAAAGAAAGAAAAAGAAACACACAGAAAAGAAGGCACGAAAGACAAAATATAGGAATGAAGAAATGTGAAGAGCAAATGAAGGAGGAAAAAACCAACCCCATGTTTCCTCGGGAATGTCGGACAGGGCTTCCTCAGGGAAGTGGGAACTTGTTTTAAACAAACAAACAAACAAACAAACAAAAATATATTAAAGCACAAATTTCTACCAGAACAGTTACCTTCTTTACTGCAGAGCCCACAGCTTAGTGGATGATATACCGCAGTACTCCCCTTGTCTCCCCATGCTCTCCCGCTGGCTGGGGCTGCCCCGCTCTGGCTGCAGATCCCTGCAGTAACGCCGGCCTCGACCACGGGGCAGCAGCCACCCTGGGTGCCGGTGGCCGGAGCATTTTGCCTCGCACCGCATGTGCTTCAGTGTCTCCATCCATCCGCATCTTCCAGGCTCTCATGTATTTAATTGCCCCCGTGTTGTTTGCTTTGGCCTTTCCCCACTGCTCTGTGCTTCTCACTCGGCAGCCTGAAGAAGATGGAGCCGGAATGGACCTGTCACATGGACCACGCGGAGCGGTGGAGAAGCCCCGGCTGGATCCGGCTGCATCATTGAGCACCTCTTTCTCTCTCTCAGCACCCCTTGCTGGGTGGAGAAGCTGAGAGCAGGTCTGAGCTGCAGGCAGAAAGGTGTCTCTTTGGGGCTGAGGGTTTGGGGTGGGGGGGTGAGATGGGGTGGGAAGGGGGGAGGAGATGCACATTGGCTTCCCCC
>VXBW01001032.1:95616-207263 GCA_013400375.1 Thinocorus orbignyianus | reverse complement strand
GAAAGTTGCCTCAGCCCAGGATTGCCTCTGCCTTTCTTTCATTACCTATTTATTTTGGTCTTTTACTCCATTACTGAACTTCCTCCCCCACCTCAAACTTCTTGGACTGTGGGAAGAAACATGCATTTCCACCTTCTTCAGCCAGACAGCAAGTCCCTTGCCCATGACCCAGCCCCGAGGCCAGCACTTCAGGCAGCTCGTTGCCCTCTCACCTTCTGAGGCCTTTTAGCACACACGGTGCATTGTGCATTAGCTGCAGAGTGGGCTAAGTATGGCAACAGCATCGCTGCTCAGGGGAGAGGTGGCTGAATTTTGTCAGCACATGCAGTCTTGCAGGTGCTCAGCTTCCCCTGCCAAAGTGGTGGGCAGAGGAGCTGAAAGGTGGAACAGGCAGGAAAGTGCCCCAAGAAAGATAAAGGTGGGAAGCTTGATCCAAAAAGAGGGGCTTGTGCTCAGTGGTGGCCCCATTTGCCGCTGAAGAATGGGGAAACAGACAGGGATGGGGAAAATCCACCTTTTTCCTGCTGACATCGTGGAAGGGTAAAGCTGGTGTCTCTCTGCAGCAGGTCTGGCCTGACCTGCTCAGCCTGGAGGCACGTGCTGCTCCAGGTGAACCTCCAGGAGAAGGGTCTGCCCTGCACTGGCCAAGTGGGAGCTAAAGTGATAGCTTTGTTGCAACTGGAAGCAGCTCTGGGCTTGACAGAGTTAGCCGCACAGGACTGCGGACTAGGTTTTGCTAGCCCATGTTCTGGCGTTTCAGTTAAGTGGGACTCTTCCTCCTAAAGGACACCCCATTCATGCTCTGTGTGTGGGGCACTACAGATGAACAACAAGCAATCTCACCAGAGCCCCCGGAATTCATGGCTCCTTCCCCATTTCTGGGGAATATATCGGCTTCTTTGACACAACTGTGTTTGTCTAAAATCATCTGAATGTATTGGCTGCCTCCGGCATCGTTCAGCTTCCAGCAAAAGCTGGTGCCTCATTTCCTCCACTGATGGAGGGGAAAAGCTCTTATTTAACTCCCAGGAGATCCAGTTTGAAGTCTGGAAACCCAGCTCTCCCTAGCTCCTGGAGGGGAGTTCATCTGCACTAATGTTCCTCGTTCATCCCTGGAGAGAGAAAGGACATCAGCTCTGGGGAACAAGGTGACTTCCTTCACAGGGGGCCTCGCAAGACAGTGAGAGGGGATGGTATGGGGCTTCCTTGCTCCTGTTGCTTTTCTCCACTTCTAAGAATGAGACCTGTGTCTTTTCTGTCTCAACTCCTCCAGAGCCTAGACCTCAATCACAGTGAATATTTGACTGGGAGACCTGCATCTATCTCCCAGGACCAGGCAGCATTGTGGGATACTGTGGGTGCCAAAAGCAATTCTGCTGCTTGCTGTCTGCTGACATGTTCATGGGCAGCCACTGCCACCATCATCTTTTAGCAGAGCCCTTTCAGTCTGATGCTCTTCCTTTCCTCCATGTTTGTTGGAGGCCAGAAATCATCACCTCCCTCCTGATAAGAGTTTGCTTTCAGTCCTAGGAGAGAGATGCTTCTTTCCAGGGATCCTTGAGTCCTTCATGATGGCTCCTGATCTCAGCAGCAAAACATTTGTGTATGTTTCTGGTTCCAGAGTACTTTTGCTGGGCAGAAGTTGAAGATGAGCATTTCCCCATCAGTCAGAGAGAGTCCAGGGCAATCATCTCACTTTCTAGGCTCTGAGGCAGACAGCTGTGTGGCCTTGCTTCCACTGGCTGCTTGGCCAGGGTTGCACAAGTACATTTTGCTAATGTTTGGTGTTGGGGAGGTGCAGCCTGAAGGTTCAGGATCATGGGCAAAGCTTTTTCTATGAGGCAAGTGGCACCAGATTTTTAGAAACGGACACCTACAGAGAGGATGTCCATGCCCCGCTGCCAGATCCTGCAAGGGAGGATGTAGGTGCCTCACCAAGTCAACCCACCGTGCAGGGGGCAAGAAGACAGTTGGTGGCACTGGGTCCAGGGCAGAGAAGAAGATCGCCCCAGCCAGAGGTGAAGCCTTCTCCTGCCCTCAGGTGTGGGACCGTCAACTTCAGTAAAAGTCTCAGGGAGCCCCTTTCCACCTAGACCTCTGTACCTTTATCTCTGTCTAGTAAGCAGCTGGTGGTGAGTTTGCGGGAAAGTCATTAACCCAAGTGCTTCAGCTTGGTAGAAGTACTGAAGACAAAAGGAAGGACCTCATTTCCCTGGCAGATGTGCTGAGAGTGTACCAGAGGAAAGAGGCACTTCAGCAGCAATGATGAGAAGCTGTGCAATGATGGGGGACGGGGGGAGGAGGCAGTGTCCCTCCTCTCTGGGGGCGGTGGTATTTGGGGTTTAATAACCCAGCCCCACACTTGAGGGGGCAATTCTTGTGGTGGTAATGCATCCTGGGTGAGATATAAAGCCATGCTCCTTACCCCTTGCAATTAAAGATCCCCTCACACTTTTTACAATGTTCTGGCTAAATTACAGTCCTTAAACTTAATTACAGACTGTCTTCTTAAATATCTGTTGTAGTCCCAACTGGGTACATTTTGTTTCTCTTCCTGATGTTTTATGTTGCTCTGTGCCTATTGAGTAGCTGCTTTATTCCACTCCTGAAGTGGCTGCATTTCAGTGATGGTGGAGATTATTCCTGTGCATAGTACGAAAGTCCCTGCAGAAGAAAAGTGCAATATAAATTTAAGAGACTGCTTTTATTTACAAGGAGACCTCTGCTTGGTAGTTGTAGAAATACATTAGGAAGAATGCTGTGTGGGTGTTAGCCGACATACACTCAATTTCTTTTTTTTTTTTTCAGGATATAAAACAGAAAATATGTGAGTGTGCAGGCTCCTGGGTATAGGTTGTAGATATTAGAAGTAGTAAATGCTACTGTGTAGTTACAAGTGGGGCTTACAAAGAAACTTTCATTTGAAACCTCTTTTTGTAGCTGTTCATTGTATTCTGAAAAATATACTTTTTTTGGTTATAATTTTCCGCAGTTCAGTGCAAGTCCCAATAACAGGTCATCAACAGGACTTTCATCCATGGCTTTTAACACTATGAACATCAATTCCTACCACTCGCTCTGAAAAGCAACTCCTGGCTGTTAATAGTAATAGACTACCTTTCTTCCATGTAGATCAGCTGCTGGCAAGCAGTGGAGCTAGTATGTTTCATCTGATGTGGGGTTAAGTAATTTGGAATGCCTGAGCATTCCAAATTGCCCCAGATACATGGGAGTGAAAAAATGTTTTATCTGTATGGAAAAACTTTGCATAGTGCACCAGTGGTTTGGAAACTCTGAAAGTGAATTGATACGATTGGCATGTGTGTAGAGCTGCCCTTGGCAGAGCCTGAAGAGCAGCTGTACCAGCAGTGATGGGCACCCTCCTTCTGGGAAGGACTTTATTCTGGAAGGAAATAGGGCGGCAGTCAGGGAAAAACCAGGGGAAGGGTTCAGATGTTTAGGCTGGTAAATTTAGGTCAAGAATAATTTATGGATGTATGAATGAGTGTAGTGAACATGGTACAAATTGTAGTTTATTCCATATTGCTATTCAAAGTACAGAAATTTAATTTCTTTCTATATGAAACCCTGTGGATGCACTACTCATAACAACAGGAAAATGCTTTAGTACCAGAGGGAGAACAAGCGGGGTCTGTCTGGATCCCTCCTCTTCAGCCCATCCCAATCACTCTGTACCAGGAAAACGTGCTTTTAGGTTAGTGCCTTGGACTTCTCATCCCAGGAGGGACAGTGACTGGGAGCAGCCAACAGGGCTGGCAGGAGAAGCACCTTTCTATTGCACCGTCATTATCCTGAGTTTTGTCTCCAGCATGAATGGTCCCTGTGCAAGCCACTGGCAGGAGCAAGTCCTGCTCCCTGCTAGTTCTTGGTGAGGCTGAGGCAGGGAGTTTTGCCTGTGGGAATAGCCAGGGGGCCTTCACACTGCCCTGAAGGACCCCACCTGCCCCAGGCAGCAACAGGCAAAGGAACCAGGGCATTTTCCCTCCTAGATGGGGTAAATGATGTGACCTCACCACACTCAAAAGAGACAATATTTTTCCTTGAAACAGAGAGGTCAGGGAGTTGCTGTTCAGGGTGTTGCTGTGTCAGAGCCATGCAGATATCCATCTTTCCCTGGAAATGCTGCGGCACCTTTTTGCCTCTTGGGTGCCTTTGGATGGCCTAGCAACAGCAAGGAAGGGATGTACCACACTCTGTGGCCCCCAGCATAAGAATGTCATGGACCTGTTGGAACAGGTCCAGAGGATGGCCACAAAGATGATCAGAGGGCTGGAGCACTTCTCCTGTGAAGACAAGCTGAGAGAGTTGGGGTTGTTCAGCCTGGAGAAGAGAAGGCTCCAGAGAGCCTTAGAGCAGCCTTTCAGTATCTGAAGAGTGCCTACAGGAGAGCTGGAGAAGGACTCTTTATCGGTGAGTGTAGTGAGAGGACAAGGGGTAATGGTTTTAAATTGGAAGAGGGGAGATTTAGATTAGATATCTGGAAGAACAGCTTTACTCTGTGGGTGATGAGACATTGGAATAGGTTGCCCAGGGAAGTTGTGAATGTCCTGTCCATGGAGGTGTTTAAGGTCAGGCTGGATGGGGCTTTGAGCAACCCGCTCTAGTGGGAGGTGTCCCTGCCCATGGCAGGGGGGTTGGAACTGTATGATCTTTAAGGTCCCTTCCAACTCTAACCATTTTTATGATCACTGTGGGTTCTGTGCTTTAAGCTGGGTGCAGTGGGACACGGTACCAGAGTACTAGGAGATGATACCTAGGTCTTGCACCCAGGGAGCAGGTCTCTGCTTTTAAGTGAGGACAAGAAATTGCATTGTGTCTCCTGTGCTTTTGACCTTCTCACACTCCTGGCTTTGTAGAGACTAGTTTTGTTCCCTCACTCTTTCTCCATTAAACTGCCCTGACATCTAGTCTTTTCCAGGCTGCTCTCAATGTGGGTGTGCCCCTGTTCACAGAGGCACCAAGCCAACAGCAGCATGCTGCCCAAGAAGCCAGGCATCACCACCGTGTGTATTTAGCCACACTGATAACTGCTTATCCTGCTCAGCCTTGGAAGGCATTTAATGCAGACAAAAGTCATTTGCAGAAAAACAAGGGCTAGGGAGCTCTGGAAATTGCATTTTAACAGGACCCAATTTACACTTCATGGTAATAGCTGGTGGCTGATGGTTTCCAACAGGGAGCTGAATAGCCCTGGTACAGTCAGCATCCCAAATGGCAGCTATGTTATATATGTGTTTTTCAGTACTCCCCTTGGGACTAAGGCACGTGGCAGTTTGACTCACCATCTGCCACCATCTAGCCCACCATGGAGGAGTTCTGGGGTCATCTGATGGCTGCTTACAGCCTGGCATGGTCACATCAAACCAGAGACAGCCACTTCTGCCCTGGAAGCCTTTCACATCCCAAGGAGTAATGCAGGGCAACTCAGGGCCACCTTCACCCAACCTGCTTTTCCAGAGAGGGCAGGGATGCAGCTTGCAACCAGCTGTAGTCTCCAGAGCACTTCTTGCCCATGGAAGAGCCATGCCACCCTACTCCATTTTGGCTGAGTGAGATGTGTGACTGATGTCTAGACCTTGAGTTGAGTATAAGGTGCATGCTCAGTTGCTTTGCCATAAAGCATCGGTCTTCAAGAGAAGAAAGAGCTCCAGGGACCAACAGCAGGTTAGCGAGGCTGAGCCATCCCTGTGCTGTGGCTGCTGAGGATGGAGGGGCTCAGTCCCACTCATAACTGCCTCTGGCACTTGTTAAACTGTGCATCACCTACATCTGGTCTGGCACCTTCTGCATTTCGCTTTCCCCCAGCCCTGGCACAGCCTCAGGGGCTGGTGACGGTCATCGTCATGGAGCGGGAAGACAGAAACACTTCAGGGCACATGCTGGCTCCAGGAATCTAGTGTAGGTCTCATCCTCAAAGGCAAAAGAGGACTCACAACAGCCCCATGGGTGGCTGAAAGGATAGAAGCAGGGCATGTTCCTGTTGTTCTTCAAAAGGAGAGGGGAAGGCCAAGCTCCATGCTGCATTGCCCTTTATTTCACTAGTGGCAGACAGTAGTGTCTAGCCTGCAGTTGCTCAGATGCTAGGTGATGGAAAGTAAAGTCCAGACAAGTCCTTAGACCAGATTTCTCAGATCATCCTGTACTGGTAAATTTGCCGATCCACCTCCAGATCCTCAGCACACGTGAGTGCGAAGAAGCAGAGCAACCCACTGTGCCCGCATGGGTGAACCCTCAAGGCAGCTGTAAAGGGAGGTAGTGCTGGGGTCCCAGCACACGAGCACTGCCTTTCCCTCTGCTGCCTTTTATGGGGAGGGTTTTCCAGTCCAGGGCAGAGAACAATGGAAGGTGAGAGGGAAAGGTTTCATCTCTGCTGGCAGCTGTTGCCAAGGGAGCACTGGGTTAATAGAGGGTTTTGTGGAGAGCTGTGAAGATCTGTGGTAAATCCAGGTTTTGTGTGGATTTGGGATGGCCTATAAACCATTTGTTCCTGTGAAAGGAGGCAAAATTTTTGCGCTTCCATTAACTCTTGTCCTAAAGGGGAATTCGGCTATGAATGCTTGGCTTACAGTGGAGTTTTTTAACCCCAGAGTGGCCTAAACTGAGCATCATTCATGGGCAGCTGGACAGCCCTCACACAGCGCTGGTCCCCCAGCAGTGCCGGTGCTCATAGCTCCCAGCACTGACTGTGCTCTGTGTTATAACAGCCAGGTCCTTGCCTGAAGCTTTGAGCCAAGCAGAGGGAGTCTGGCTGCGCTGCCGCCCTGCATATGCACAGGTCCTGTCTGCCAGCCATGTCTGCAGGAAGATGAGACCCACTGCTGCTGCTGCCGGCTGATGGAGGTCTGCTTTCTCTGAGGGAGCTGGGCTCTGGTCCTGCTGTTCAGGCAGCGATGTGACATTCAGTTGCTTAAAACCCAGCTGTTGTAGTGCAGAGTTGCTCCTGGGTGTTCAAAACTTGCATAACTGTGGTGTGCCTCAGACCACCAGCAAAGGCAGGCCCTGGGTAGGAGCTGGAATGTGCCAGATGTCAGCAATGAGTCCTCTGTGCAGGCTGAGCCCAAACCAGCAAAGAGCAAGGGCAGCCCCACTTCCCTGCCTGCATCGCAGCTGCTGCACGCAGGCACCAACCATTTTTCTTTCAGTGACTGTGATATATAACATGGTGCTGAGATGAATCTGTCTCCAGGTGTTGCTGGCACTGTGTAGGTCCAGCGCTGGTGAGGTGTTTATCTTACCTGCCTGTAAAGGGATCGGAGCTGAAGGCTGAGGTGTTCAGGGTGTTGCAGCTGCCAGGAATGCAGCAAAGAGGAGACAGGGCTTGAAAACCCCTTTTAGAGGCAACAGCATCTCCAGCCAGTCCCCACCTTTCCCTTCTCCCACTATCCACACTCCAACCCTAAGCACCCTCCAAGGTGGGAGCATTTGGTATGTCTTGTGTCACTGTGCCTTGATCTCAAGAACCAGCTTTGGGTACCAATTAACAGAGCGACAGCTAGGAGAGGCCATAGCAACATGGTCAGCTCAGACGGCACCTAAATTGTGGCAAGAGGAGAAAATCAATTTTGTTCTGTCTTTGAAATGCCACAGGCATTGACTGGGGTCAGTATTTTAAGTTTTTTGTATAGACAGTGGCATGTACCACACAGAAGTTAAGCAGCAGGGGACTTGAGAGCACTGGAGATTTCCCTGGGAAAATTCAGATGCTGATGGGGGAAAAGTATTTACAGACTGGGAGCAAAGGAGTTTTCCTGTGCATTTAATTTGGTTGTTTCCTGGAGGCCCTGGTGTGCAGCATCCTGGGGCAGCAAGACTCAAAGAATTTGTTCAAGGAGACCTTTTCTTCTAATCAAACCTTGATGCTTGTCGTTCTCTGCTGCCCGCGCCCAGCTTCTCAGTGCATTGATGTAACTGGTAGCATCAGTGCTGGGTAAAAGTGGCTTAGTGCCAGTGCTTTCAAATAGATGAGCTTGGCCTATTTTCCCAGTTCATGGGATCTTCTAGATTTAGCATCTCACCCCAGAGGGCTCCACAGCATGCATTCATCTCTCAGGACATGCCCCAAAAGCTGTGGATGCTACAGATACATGTCTCTTCTTTGTGATTTTCATCACATCCCTTGCCTGACAGCATGGAGACAATCTCTTATCTCTAGGTGGGATGGAAAATTTGATGCCAGCATGGTTTTGCCTGGGTCTTTTTTTCCCAGCCAGAACTATCCTGCCTGTGTCACAGTGCACATAGTGGAGGAAAGGGGCCATCACCCAATATACAGCTGTCTCTTGGGGAAACAACTGTGGTACCTCCTGCCTTTGGCCAGAAGTGAGGATCATACAGTGTTTCCCACACTCTTCTTCACTCCATCCCCCCGCTCCCTACTTAGCCTCACCAAGTGTTTCATTTCCAGCCTGGAGAGATCAGCAGCAGACTTCATCCCACCCAGGCTTGGATCCCATAGAAGGGGATCACACCAAAATCCTGTCCCCAGCTTGTGAGGGGCAGGGAGAACCAGCTCAGGCCCAACAGTGAGCCACTCCAGTGGGATCCAGTGCCAGTGGGACTATGCCACCCTCATGCTTTCAGGTCAGCAAGGCCAGTAGAAAGTATATGTTGACCTGACAGAAGCATTTAGAAACATCTCCCCGAAAGGAGCTACACACAGACTCTGTGACTCTGGGGATACTATGGAGGATGGAGGCGGGGGCGGGGGTAGAGCCCTCTGGTGTCTCTTGTTTCTGTTGCCATCAGTGTCCTGGGTGGGGACCCTGGGGCAGAGCCTCATTCTCCACCCATCTCCCTCATCACCACCACATCTTGTCCTGTCCCGCTCTGCATCTCATAGGGTGCCATCACTCTCATCAAGCAGAACTGGGACCCTCTCGCCACCACGACACCAAGCCGTCCACAACGTTAAAAGCACAAAACACAATGGGACTGAACCGAACCTTTTAAACAGGGTGAGATGTTTTATAAGCATCGCCTCATCCAACCTCCCCCCAGCCCTGACCCACCCGCTGTGTAACCTATAGACTCTCAACGTGGATTGTTTCATTCAAATAAAGCTGCAGTACTCGAGTGGGTGAGCCTGCGTGTCCCTCTGTGCTGGGCTGGGGTGGAGAGGTGCAGCCCACAGCTCACGGTGCTGGGGCAGGGGGGAGCTGGTGTTGCTGCCTGACACTGAGGTACGTCGCAGCATTTGACCCTTGGATCTTTCCAAAACTTCTGGTTAGGTCCCTGGGGGAGGCTTCTCATTTTTGCTTAAAGCCCACCACGGCGGCTGGGCACAGGACATGGCACAGGCAGGTTGAGGGCACTTAGTGCTGGGGAAGCCTTGTGAAGGGAGCATGGGGTCGGCAACAAAGAGCGCTTCCCTGGTGTGCTGCTACTGCTGCTGCCTGTCCCAAACCTCCGCTTCCTGGCCCAGGCCTGCAGCTATGGAGGCTGCTGCCGCTAAGCAAAGCTGGTCCTCTTCTGTCCCTTGCTTTTGACCTCTCCCACAAGGAGAGGAGATGGGGCAGCAGCTCCAAAACAAGGAGTTGTGAAACAAGCCAGCAGCTGTGGGCTGGTGGTATGATGCCAGGTTCCCTTGTCCTAGTACTCCCCTCCACCCCACATGCATGGGATGCTCCAGCATTGGTCCAGCTACTCCATGGACCCGTCAGGGAATGGGCAAAGCCAGCCATGGCCCACATGATGCCTAAGATGTTCCCAGGTGAAGATGTCTTCTGTGTGACACAAGATCTGCAGGGTTACTCAGCTAGAGCCCGAGAAAAAATTGCCTCATCCCAGGGCTGTAGTTAGAGCAACACTTAAGAGAAGTGGATGTGAGAGCCAAACATAGTTTTGGTTTGCATGCCACAAGCTGCAACTGTTGTATGAAGCTCCGCAAGTGCTCACACATTAAAACAGCACCCAGGTACCTGCCCTTGCTGTGGGCCAGTGGATCACATAAGCTACAGCCATACCCTCAGCTTCTGCTGGTGTTAACAATGCTGAGTCAGTGTATTCTTGGGCTTCCTGGAGGAAATTTGGGATAGGGCTCAAAGCAATGCAAAAGGATCCTCCAAGCCACCACAGTGTTTCTGTATCCTACACTTTCCTCGTAGCAAGCATTTGTGAAATGCACCAGCAAAGTGGGTGGCTGGTGCCTTCAGGGGAAAGTAATCATGCCTAGTAAATGAGTCCTTTTTTCATTCTCATAATGAAAAATAACTGCTCCAGATGGGAGTGGAGGGAGATGGATATTGGAATTATTGTGGAGCTTCAGGTCATAAAGACAGAAAGTACTATTAAACAAGTACACAACTATATATATATATCTGCAACATTTGTATATATACATATATATGTATAGATACGCATACACATAGTGTTCATCTCTGTCACCACTGCACTGGTTCAGCTCACCCGTGTCCTGCACATGTTGAGATGCAGAGTCCATCTCAGCCGTGACTTCTCCTCAGGACCCCCCTTCTTTAGCACAAGTGCCAGAACAGTTCTGGGGCTGGGCGGGGGCTGGGCAGGAAAGGTGGCTGGGGTTGGCAGGAGCCCGGCTTCATTTCCAGCACAGGCTGGGAGGTAAATGAGGGAGGGGGAGGAGGAGGGCAGGATAGCCAGAGAAGGAACATGTAAGATTATTAAATATCCCTTAGAGAGCTGGACTCTGCTCCAGCCACTGATCTTTTGTCCCGGCAGCTTCCATTTTTGTAATTAATTGTTAATCCCACCCATTATAGATGTCCCAAAATTAGGGTCTGCTTTGCAGGAGCACTCACGTCTCAGCATGTTGTTGGCTATAAAATGATACATGCTCTGAAAGCATGGGCTCTGGCTCTCTCTTAACGGGGCACCAAAACTGTGAATTACCTCTGATAACCCAGACTTTACTCTTTAGTTTGTATCTATGCCTTACACCCCATCTGTGGTCATTCTCACAACAGGCACACTAATATATTCCTGAAGTTTATATTGTAATTCTTCACTGAGGGAAAAGAGGATATGCCAGCGGCTTAGAAACCGTATTGAGGTCCATGCTGTTCCTGCAAGGTGCTCTGTACTATTGATTGTACAGCTGCTACGGCTCAGCTCCTCCTGCACGCACTACAGACAGCAATATCACCTCCAAAGGTAGAAGCAATGCTAATTTTGTTAAAGCTTGATCACTGGGAATGCCCGCCGAAAAAGGCCACAAGGGAGCAAGCCAGTTTTGTCTTTGTCTCGGTGATTTGATGCTGTGCAATAAATAAAGCCGGGAGCCAGACAGTGAGTGATGAAGATCGAAAGGATTATTGACTGCATGCTCAAGTTGAGTACAGCCCTTCACATGAAACCTGCAGAAACACTGGTTGTACAGTCATTAAGAAGAGGACCGTAATGCAGGTACACAGGGGTGCGTCGCTGCACTTCTGCAGGCTCCAGGCTGGCTGAGTGTGGGAATGCTCAGGCTTTGCACCATCACAGAGGTGATGGTGATGGCAGGCATCGTCATCCCCTGCAGGGCGTCCCTGGTACCTGGTGCTGAGCAGAGGCTGTTCACCACTGTGCCAGCACATGAACTCAACTCTCATAGAGCTGCTTCCCCTCCCTGGTCAAGCAGCAGAGGAGAGAGGCGTCTCCTCTCAGATGGAAACCCAACAGTGTCTTGCAGGAAGGAGTGAGGAGCAGAGATGGGTAAAGATGTGACTTTGAAGGTGCTTCTGGCACTGGGCAGGGCCTGAAGCTACAGAACATCGAGCTGGGATGTCAGGGACTTGCTTGACAAGGGGGAGGATAGGAACCACCTGTGTGAATACGGTGGTCAGGGACAGAAGAGATGCTGCCCTGATCCATGCAAAGCTGTGCTTCAGCAAAGGCAGGAGCGGGGTGCCAGCAAGCTGGTAGGTGGGTGAAAGCAGGGAATACAGGGCTGCGTGCATGTAGGTGCTGCAGACGGCCATGGGGTTGTGTGTACCCGTGAGGGCTGTGTGAGTGGCAGATAATTTCAGCACATCCTTTGGATCCCTTTTTGCCCCATTCCTCCCTCTCCCTCCCTGCTTCCCCCCCACCACCCTGAATTCCAAAGCAGTCCTGCCTGGCTATGAGTCTGTGGCAGTTTCCCAGCGAGAAAGAGAATACTTATGAGGCAAAACTGCAGAAAATGCAACAATCTGTATTTTAAACATTCTGACCCTGTTATTTTAACAAGACCAAAGAAAAAAATAAATGATGCTGACTAGAGAGGAAGATTTATGGCTTGTATGACAAGGCCAGGATATATAAGCAGAACAAAGTGGCCTAAAAAGCAGAGAAGATTTAGAGATACAGGCTGTATCTACAGCCTACCACAGCAGCATCCTGCCAGCCCGTGTGACCCCCGGAGAAGTGCCAAGTTGTGAAGCCTTGTCCATCAGCTCAGCGTGCAGGGGAAGAGGAAGATGTGCTGGACTAGATCGTGCTTGGGTATCCACTGATGGCAGGGGCCCCTTCCTCGAGCTCCCTTTCTCCACACACACTGTCATGGTCTTCCATCCCGTGGTCCCTTATACCTGCCACATGTCCACCCCATAAGGGCTCTCGCTGTCCTTGACTCCCTCCCCCAGCCCTTTTCTGTCAGCAATAGCCCTCTCCTGATGCCAACTACAGATCTGTTCATGGCCTTTTGCTCCTGTCAGTCCTCTTATCCCTGAGTTGAGGCTGAGAAACCCTCCTCCCCCCGGTGCCTGCCACCAGCACTGTCCCACCTTGCATGAGGCAAGTCAACTTGAATTCCTTCAACCTCTCACTGCTGCATCTTGACCCTCTTTGCTGCCCTGGGGACTCTTGCTGGGAGGAAGCAGATGGTGCAGCCTGGTCCCCAGAGCTCACTGCCCTGTCCCCTGCTGCACGGGAGACTTGGGATGCTGGAGCCCTCCACAGCAGCTCTGCTACCTCATCTAGTGTAGGGTGAAACTGCTGCCAGCTCCTGCATCTCAGGCTTGGCACTTCTGTCATGCAGAAGGAGCAGGGATTAATTAGCTAAGGACTTCACCTTGCCTTGAGGAGAGATGGGCTAGACCAGCGCCTGATACCTCGCAGCTGGTGGCTGTGGGGGATGCCAGGGCAGGCTGAAGGCTTTGGCAGCTGGAGCCTGGAGCTGCCCTGTCCGTCCCTGGTCCCTGTGGGAATGTGCTGTCAGAGAGGGCTATCGCTCTCTGGGGTGACAGAGATGGATGAGCGCTGCCCCACTAGCTGGGGTGATGTGTGTGCGTGGCGTGGGAGCCCGTTGGAGCAGGGACTGGCATTTTCCAGGGAACAGGGTGCTGCATCTCACATGGCTGCCGGTCATATTTATGTTATGGCTGTAGCTTGCTGGAGGAGCTGCAGGTTGGAGAGGGAGCCCTTCATGAAGGCAGAGGGTATAAGGGTCCCTTCTGCTCTAGCCAGCCCTTAGGTGTCCCCAGTGCCCCCACAGCAGACCCCTACACAAAGCCCTCGGGCAGACACTGCCTCTTTGGGGCAGAGCAAGCCACAGAGGCAAGAGGACGTGGCAGCAGTGAGGGTGTATGGATAGCACTGTGTCCATGTGCAGCTGTAGGACTGCTGTGCAGATGGTACTGCATCTGGTCTGGAGGAAACCACTCAAACTTTTGGTTCTCCTGGGTTTCTCTGCAGCAAACCATGGGGCTGCCAGCACCTCTGATGAGAGGGGAGCCTACAGCCCCCAGAACATATCTTTTCCTTCCTCAGTGGCAGCTCCTTCTCCCCATGACACTTTTCCCCATGGTGCACTTCTTCAGCGCTGTGATTACGGCCAACATGGCAGCCCAGCCACGAGTCCAGGGAGCACGGCTTTTCCACATCCCGTGAAAGCCCCTGGGCAGAAGGGAAGGGTAATGCAGGACAGATTGCTCCATGCAAAAGCCAGGCTGATGTGCCTCCCAGGGCTTTCCTTTCAAGTGAAGAAGGCAGCAGGGCTAGGGCTGCTCCTGCAGGGCGCAGGGATGCAAGTCAAGTCTGGCAGAAGACCACATACTAGATTAAGGTATCACCTCTTTCCTGCACAAGCATCAGAAAATGCTTCTCACCACGGAGGAGGAGTAGTGATGGCTGAGCTGTAGCTCCTGGCCAGGCTTCTGCCCTGCCTGGGTGTCAGCTCACTGTCCCAAAATACCAGTGTCAGGCATCGCATCCACAGCACAGCACAGAGATACCAGAGCTGACCACAAACCACAGGGGTTAGACACAGGAGTAGACTAGGCATCAGAGGAGGCAGCAGCACTGTGTGGTCTGCCCAAGGTGAAGGGCTGCATCTCAGCTGCCTTTGTACAGCCTCAATCCCAGCTGCCTCAAACAGCTCCATCTTCCACTGTCGGTAGCGCTATGGACAGACATCCCCCCTCACAAAAAAGTGCCTTGTGCTTTTGGCAGTGAAAAGGTTTCCATCCTCAATCCTGGCCATTCCCTGCCCTGAACATGGGATCACCCCTGGTATTTCTGTACCTCACCCCAGCTGAATCCCTACCTCTGGCTCTTGTTCTGCACACGTTGCCAACGCCATATCATCCTCACTCCCCATCCCTTGGTCTTGATCAGGAGCAACTTGGAATTCATGCCCAGGTCTTCAGGAAATGAGGGAGCCTGAAATCATTTGGTCCCTTCTTCTGAGAAAACTGACAGCACCACCATAAAAATGAAAAATTCTTAAAATAACATGCAATGTGGAGAAGCCGTGTGCCTCTGATGCCCACCGCCTCTCCCTCCCGGCATTCCTGGCTGCGTGCACCCGCCTCATCAGCCTTCCCCATGACTGTCTCCATGATTTATGGTCTTAATAACTGAGCCTGAATCTTGCTGCCCGCCCCCCCGGGGCTCATAACCAGCCGCCATTCAAACTCATCACGTGGTGTAGTCTGGTGCAGTCCAGAGTCTCTTCAGAACAACTCCATCCTTTTCTCCTCTCCTCAGAAGGAGTTGCTTGTCCTGGAGGAGACCTCTGGAATGGCCTTCCCCTTCCTTTTCATATGCCCCATTCTTTTACCTTTTGATGGAAGTCACCATCAGCCTCCTGCAGCAGCAGGGGTAAAGGATGCTTCTCCATGTGCATGTACCTGTTCCTCCTCTGCAGTACATTGGCAAAACATCAGCTCCCCCGACACACATAAATGCCTCCCTATGCATGTTCCCACCAGAGGAGAAAGTACAGAACAAGGCAGGTGGTCCCTTATAGGTTGTTGTTGAATGAGTGTCAACCTGGGCATGGGAAAGGATGCAAGAGCAGGGAGGCTCTGGAGGTGACCATGTAGGGTCTGAAAGCTGGGGGTGGGGAGCCCCCATTGCTGAGTGCCTTTGCCAGCACCACCCTGCCACACAAGGATCTGTTCCCAGGCACACAGCACCTCATAGAATTAGAATCATTTAGGTTTGAAAAGGCCTTTAAGATCATTGAGTGTTCTAGGTCCCAGTCCAATTGTTGATCTGGGAGGGGTTCATAATGATTCCGAGCATGTGATTAAGACGATAAAGCTACTACTACCAAGTCCACCACTAAACCATGTCCCTAGGTGCCACATCTACATTTCTTTTAAATACCTCCAGGGACAGTGACTCATCCACTTCCCTGGGCAGGCTGTTACAACATTTGGTAATCCTTTCAGTGAAGAATTTTTTCCTAATATCTAATCTAAACCTCCCCTGGTGCGACTTGGGGCCNAAAAGGCCTTTAAGATCATTGAGTGTTCTAGGTCCCAGTCCAATTGTTGATCTGGGAGGGGTTCATAATGATTCCGAGCATGTGATTAAGACGATAAAGCTACTACTACCAAGTCCACCACTAAACCATGTCCCTAGGTGCCACATCTACATTTCTTTTAAATACCTCCAGGGACAGTGACTCATCCACTTCCCTGGGCAGGCTGTTACAACATTTGGTAATCCTTTCAGTGAAGAATTTTTTCCTAATATCTAATCTAAACCTCCCCTGGTGCGACTTGGGGCCATTTACTCTTGTCCTATTGCCTGTTACTTGGCAGAAGAGACTGACACCCACCTCGATCCAGCCTGCCCAGATCCCTCAAGCACATCAATACCCCACTCGGTGTTATCTGCAAACATACTGAGGGTGTACCCGATCCCTTTGTCCAGATCATCGATAAAGATATTAAACAGAACTGTCCCCGATATTGAGCCCTGGGGAACACCACTTGTGACTGGCCACCAGCTGGATTTGACTCCATTAGTCACAACTCTTTTTTGGTCTGGCCATCCAGCCAGTTTTTCACCTAGAGAAGAGTCCATGCATCCAAGCCATGAGTGGCCAGTTTCTTCAGGACAATGCTGTGGGAAATAGTGTCAAAGGCTTTACTAAAGTCCAAGTATACAGGTGAATGCTGCCTTTCTCTCATCCGCCAAGCGGGTCACTTTGTCATAAAAGGAAATCTGGTTTGTCNCACCACTTGTGACTGGCCACCAGCTGGATTTGACTCCATTAGTCACAACTCTTTTTTGGTCTGGCCATCCAGCCAGTTTTTCACCTAGAGAAGAGTCCATGCATCCAAGCCATGAGTGGCCAGTTTCTTCAGGACAATGCTGTGGGAAATAGTGTCAAAGGCTTTACTAAAGTCCAAGTATACAGGTGAATGCTGCCTTTCTCTCATCCGCCAAGCGGGTCACTTTGTCATAAAAGGAAATCTGGTTTGTCCAGCAGGACCTGCCTTTCATAAACACATGCTGACTGCTCCTGATCACCTGGTTGCCCTGTGAATGCCACATCAAGGTGGTCTATTCCATAACCTTCCCTGGCACCAAGGTCAGACTGACGGGCCTGTAGTTCCCTGATTCCTCTTTCTGGCCCTTCTTGCAGATGGGTGTCACATTTGCTAACCTGCAGTCAACAGGGACATCCCAAATTAGCCAGGACTAGTGATAAATGGCAGAAAACAGCCTGGTGACCTCAGGGCCGTGTCTCTCAGGTCTCTTTTTCTATTAGCCCTCAAGCTCCAGGGCACTGCTGACTCCCACTCTCTGGCAAACTAAGCACCTCTCCTCCTGCTTGCGCTCCAGAGTGCATTGCTCGGAAGCAGCTAAAAGGAGGTGAAAGACCCCAATTAGTCTCCAAAGAGTCTGCTTGCAGTTTTGAGAGCTGCTCCAGGGTCTTCTGGCTCCTTGGAGGTAAGGTTAACCTTTTGGACTAATTGATAGCAAGTGAGAGGCACAAGACAGTTCCCCTGTCTGTGATCCAAGCTGCACTCCCGCCTGCCCCCGGAACACCAGGCTTCAGCCCTGCAACAGCAGCTCAACAGCTGGTGCCCCTCCTGCCCTCCCTCCTGCAGATTAACGACTATCTAATTGTTCTTTATCTAGTGCTGACAAAGGTGGGGTCCTTTGCTGGTCACAAGGGAGAGAGAGCAGAGGAAAGGCACAGGGGCATCCCCAGAGAAGCGGGAGCTAATGAGCCATCTGACTACAAGCATTTGCTTTGCATGTAATACCTGGTAATCGGTATTGCCCTAGAGGCTGGCTAAGGAGGATGAGGCACCAAGAGGGGTGAGGATATGACCAGAATCTGCAAGAGCTTCCAATTTTGAGCAAGTATCGTTTTCACAAAAGCCAAGTGGCAATCCTGACAAACATCAGTGCTTTGCAACAGAAGCAAAAAAGCCCTGACCACAGCATGGGGAGGTGATGTGTCCAGTCAGGTATTGACCCCTGAGGTAAGAGGTGGACGCATGGCAGCCTGTGGTGTGGACCTTGGGCACTCGTGTTGCGGGGAGTCTGCCTGTCCCTCATGAATAAAACAGCAGCTACAAAGGGGAAAAAAGCTTCTCCCCAGTGCTGGCCACGGGGGGTGAAGCAGGAGTGCTGCCCCTGTGTTCACCAAACATTGAGTCATGGTGGGCGTCTCCTGTCCTTACTGTTCCCTGCTCTGGGGGCTGGGTTTTCCCCCAGACCACCCCTCACACTGCTCTGCCAGGGCTGCTGAAGGTCCTGGGCTCTCCCGGGAGGCAAGCCCTGGGTGCAGTGCAGGAGGCAGACAGTTAACAGCTCTCCTTAGCCACCACAGATGATGGATGAGCCCTGCCCCATGGAAATGTCACCGTCTGAACAGAGTGTGAGCTCATTCCTTTCCGCCTTCGATCTCAGCACACAGCCAGCCAGGATGAACAGCCCCCTATCCTCAATGAGTGGGCAATCTGGCCTGGCCTCCCACCTTTCGATGACGATGTCCAGTCATGAGAGGCAAAAGCAGCTGTGAGTATTCAGGGTGTCACCCCATTCACCCCAAGGCCTGCTAATTAACAGAAAAGGGGCTCCCCTCCTCTGCCAAGGGGAGAAGGAAATGTAAATGGATGAGGGATGCTCTGGTCAAGCATTCAACCTTGTTATCTAATTTGAAAAATGGGCAAATGAGGTAATTACGGTGAGATATCGATTCATAGCAACATGCTCCATGAATGCCATAGCAATAACTCTCCGCGCTCCCACACATCTCCCCCAGCCCCCCCTCAGCTGCAGAAGGCAAGTTCAGGCTTTTAGCTTTAGCCTGTACATGTTCAAGAGGTAGAGCCAGCCATCGTAGCCAGGGTCAATGTCAATTTCTGCCCCCCAGGATGAGGCTGATACTCCTGGCTCCCACTGGAAAAGCATCTTCAGGAGCTTGGCTCTGATGGTTTGCATTTCCCATGTCTGTCTTTAGTCAGGTCCAGTAAAGGCAGCAAGTGGGGCAAGAGGGAGTCACGTTGGTGGAAACGGTCAGGAGGCAAGAGAGAGGCTTCACTAACACTAGCAAAAGCTTCCTCAATCTCTTTGGCTAAGCCACTTTACTGTATCCTGTCTAATTAGGGCCTGAGCCCTTTTCCACTGCAGCATGAATATTTTAGGGTTTTGCTCTGCATCTGGAGGCAACTGTCTCCTCAGCTGTGGACAGCTGCTTTTTAGGAAGTTGCCCACTACATTGCTAGTGCCCATGTAAGTTCCTAGTAGGTTTCTTAAAGATGTAAAGTAGAGATAGGTTTTCCCATCAAATTTACACTTAAATCTATATACTTTGTAGGTACTGTACATAGACTATAGTATATAGTCTGCAGTGTGACCCATGGCTGTGTGAACCTATGCCATAATCCTTTAATCTTTGCTCTGCTAGCAGGAGAGCCAACATAAGCACCAGTTATAGTCAGGTGGATGTATCAGACCCCAAATATTCTCCATACTCTCAGCTCAGACCAACCAGCCTTGCTCATGAATTTCCCACTGCAAGTGAGGAAGAAACAAGCCTGTGTGCTTGGGAGTGAGGGCACAGAGCTGGAGTCCATCCATGCGAGTGTTTCTCAAAGCAGGGTTGCTGCTGGGGCACCTCTGAATGGCACTGGGATCCACGCCACAGGAGCCAGAGCACCTGGGAGTGCACCTGGGGGCACAAGGTTGAGCATTCTTGGATCTGCCCTCAGGGCGCCTGGGTGTGTGCCTCTCCCACTCCACAGCCACATCAGGAAGGTACCCCCTCTGTACCCTTTGTGATGCCAGAGGCTTCTCCTGGCAGCTGCTACAGCTTTTTCCCTCTCAACCAATGACTTGCGAAATTGATGCTGTCGGGGGAGAACAGTCACAGCTCTGTTCACAGCCCAGCCACTTACCCTCCGTTTCACCACGTGTGAAGTAGGTGATCATTATAATCTGCTACCTCTCTGGGGACATAAAGAGTCAATGAATAAGTCATAAAAAAGAGTGCTTTGAGATCCTTGGGTAGAAAGTATTCCAGGGCTGTTATTGTTATTGGTAATGGCACATACTTATTCCACTTATTGGCACTTCAAGCTACATTAAAGTCATTCCCTAGATGCAGGAGACTTCACACAAAATATATGACCTTCTGTTCCAGAAACACAGGCACCTGCCAGTTGTACTGAAGCAAATACTACCGTCTTCCCTTCTCCAGGCTCCTGCATAGACACCGTCTTGTGCCCCCATTTTTCAGCAGGACTTCTGCCTCATCCTGCCCCTCCAAAGAGCCCTAATCCCATTTCCATGGCCAAATATGAAAACCTTTACCCCTTCCCCAACCTCCTAGCTTTATCCATTGCATTCAATTCTCCATTACACCCTCTTTGTCCAGACAGTATTCCCGCAGCCTTTGCCCTGTGTGTGTCTCCTGCCTTCTCTTCTCACTTCCTCAGTAGCTCCTTTGACATATATTCCTAGATCCTATCCCACCATCATCTCTTGTGGAGAACGTGGAAATCTCAGAATTATTTCATGACTCAGTTTTCCCATTCCCTTTGTCCTGCCAGTCCACTGGGAATGATGGGATGAAGTTCTTTCCTGTGACAATAAGTAGAAAATAATGTCCCTCAGGACCTGGTTGTACAGGAATAAAGTTACCTTGCAGCTGTAACAGAAGACCATCGTTGGAACCATTAACTTCAAATAACTGTCAGAAGGAGGGGAAAGATGTAGTATATAGGAAGATGGCATGACTGGTGCCTGGAGGCAGTGTAGGATGCTCAGGGAAAGTGCTGCAGGCAGATACACTGTATGCTGATTATGTTTTTCTGCTCTGGCATTATGCCCTGCCCTCCAGAGGAACAGATAAAGGAGGTTATGATTCAAAAGGGCAGTCCTGTTACACTGCAGATTTACTGAGAGGGCAAGTCCTGAAGGGTCCACAGTGGTCTGATCCCACTGAAAGAACCACTGTGAGAAAGCAGGTGGATGCACTCTTCCATTGCCCACTCTTCTTCTCCGATGCAGTCTTTCCTGGTGATCTCATCTCCTCAGACATCCTTCTTCCCAGGACTCAGACCTGTGAACCCACAGACAGGCTTGTGCACTTTTGCTGTCTGGTTGTGCATGTGTATGGCCGCTGTCATGTCTTTTCCCAGTTGCCTTACTGTCAGGTGATCCTCAACACAGTCTTAGTGAACTGCTTAGTATGGACTACCATCCTTCCTAGTCACAGCCTCTTGTCACCAAGACACATGTCCACTTCCTTACCCCACACAGGTATGCGGTGCATGGGTATAGCTGTGGCCCCAGCCCCTCTGTCCTCCTCAGCATCCAGGTCCAGGCTCCCACAGCCTTGTCCCCTGCTCCTGAGGGAAGGACCATAGTTCTCCAGCTGGAGAGCACAAGCTCTCCTCACTGGGCTTCTGCAACCCCAGCAGGAGATGTTTTCTCTTGTCTGATAGCTTTCCTATGGGCCACACACTGATTTCTGTGCAGGGACACATCAAAACCCTCCCTCGTGTCTTCATCGCTTACTAGCAGGTCTTTCTTGAGGCACAGGGAAGAGAGAGGTGTCTCACCTCTTTTCTTCTGTCTATAATTCAGACGTTTAATCTGGGATAGCCACCAAGGTACTCTGTTTTGATGGAGAAAGAGAGGACTCTTTGGGCAGAGGGGGGTTAGTGTCAGCTCTCTTAAACACCTCTTTGGAAGGGCATAAACTCCTTTTTCCTCCACTGACTACAGCAGGAGTGCAAGGAACTGGTCTAGTTTCTGGATGGTTGCTGCAGCGGGGAAGAACCCCACACTTGACACACAGCAGGGACCCAAGCCCACTCCACAGCCCAACAAACCCCGTGCAAATGCATCCTCTAAAGTAATTTCCCCCCTAAGAAGAACTGAACTGCTGAAGAAAGACTGGGAACTGGCTCCCTCAACACATCCTTGCAAGGGTGAGCATCACGGTTACCAGGTTATGCTTAAATGTTTCTTAAGCTCTTTACACTCTGGCTGATGTCTGCTATCTGAAATTTTAAACCTCTAAACACTGATTAAAAGCTACCCACTGACAGAGAAAATATTTGTTAGTTTACTCCAAGTTTATTAGATGTTAGACCTAATTAAAAGTTCCAATGCATGGTAAATGCTTCTTTAATTACAGTGAGACAGGAACATTAGAATTGTGGTTTTGTAGAGAAAGTACATCTAATTAGCTTGGTATATTTAGGGCATTATTTCTATCTATTTGAAATACATTGCACTACACGTTGCTTATTCCAGTCAGAGCTTTACAGAAATGCGTTCCAATCAAAAAACCACTTTTTCTAATTTCCTCTACTTTTTTTTTTTTAATGTTTAATTTATTCTTAATGAAAGAAACTAGACTGAGAGTCCCCGGAGGATGAATTCCCTTGTTTTTGCACAGACAGATAACAGGCACTGCATGTATCAGTACTAGGATCTTTGTTAGGAGCAATTTGGGAGCTACGAATCCATCATTCAGTCCTCCATCTCACCATGTGCGTCACCAACAAGGAACTCAAGTTTTTAGGAGGTGGGCACTTGTTCTGTGAGACTGAGATGATCTTACTCAATTTATCCAGCTAAACACATTTCTACATTGTTGTATTGCTGGAGGCACAATCCTGCCCTTCTTCTATCTCTCCCAAATACCTTTTCTGACTTCCAGAGTACCCAATCTCCAAATCCTCCGCTGTCTCCACAAAGCTAATAGGCCATTTAATCTCAGTTTCATGAGACCTGAGCCTTGCTTCAAACTCTTTGCATGGAGAAAACCTTCGGTGCCCTGACACCCCTGCCCCCAGCAAGCCTTGGAGATCAGTGGTAGGGTTGGCTGGTGTAGTCCTTGAACTGTGGCTACACACTGTGTGGAAAGTGGGATTGCCCCAGCACCAAGCTGTTATTTTATAGGTGTTATAATGTGCATGAAGGGGAGAACATGTTGAGGGAACCATTTTAACCACGTAAGGAACACTTCATGAATTTGTGGTCTGCATTAACTGTAGGCTTTGCCATTGCAAGTAGGGGTGCTGAAGTGTAGTGTGCTTCCATAACCTGTGCTTCAATAACATAGCTGCCTTTGCATCATTTGTATGTTTTCCCAGCCTGGTAGAAATTTCCTGAGTAATTGCAGGTTTGTTTTGGGTATTTTTTTGTTTGTTTTGGAAAGAAAAACCAACCAAACAAGCAAACTCCCCAAACCCAAAACCAACCAGCCAACAATGTTTATTAAAGAAACACTTAGACTGAAGTGGGCATAAAAAAGGCAAAAAAATCCCCAAATCTCTGCGGGCTGCCAAACTCCATGTTGACAACCTGAAAGTGTTAATTTAAAGGGAAAGAGAGTGCAACACATTCATGTGGTCTGTGAAGAGTCTTCGCTCATTGCTCTGCATTAGGCATTCTGAGCCAGTTGCTCCAAACCAAGTATCAGAAACCACAAAACCCACATTAAACCGAACCAGGACCCACTTGCCCTCGCCTTGCAGATACAAAAGCAGTCTGCTGAGCTGTGATGGCCCCTAGCTGCCCAGGGAAGGGCAGTGATAGCCCATGGATAGCCGGGGTCTTGCTTGACACATTGCTTCGGGTGCTGTCTCTTGCACAAGCCTTGTTGCACATAATGGCACTGAAGTGGTTGCTGGAGCGTGTGTGTGGTGTCCCAGCAGCAAATTATTCTAAGCCTTAAGAAATCAGACAGCACAAGCCTAAAACCATGAGTCATAGCTTTCAAGCGTCCCTACTTACCTCCCTGAGAGCCAGAAGGTTCACACCAAAGATCGGGAGAAAGAAGGGGGAAAGGGCTGGTGTATGGGGAGAGCATCCCTGGAGAGACAGTGATTTATCTTCCCAAGGACTTTAATGTAGCTGGAGTGCCCAGACAAGTCTCATGTGTAAAGACTCCTGTGAATGACATGATCTGCCCTACTGGGCCATATAATGACAATGCAAAGACACCACAGCCCTGACCCCATGATGCAGGTGGTCAAGGAGTGAAAGCCACCTCCTCTGGGGGCTGCAGCAGGGCACAGAGGGCAGATGGATTGGGACTGACCTCACCACACCACGTCCTCACTGCGTGTCCTAGACCCTTGGTACAGCCTCAGTGTGGGCAGAGGGGAGACATGAGCAGAGCATCCAGAGGCATCAGAGCAGCTGAGCTGCCAAGTGCTCACCTCCTGGGGGCACCTCCAGTGAGTGGGCACAGCAAGGTGGGCAGACTGCAGCCACTGCCTGGAGACTGTAGTGCCGTGAACCTGAACCTGAACCTGAACCTGAACCTGAACCTGAACCTGAACCTGAAAAGGCCAGTGGAGGTGTGAGCCATGGTCAACATGTGGGAATGTAAAGCAGTAGCACTGAACTAGTGTGGTGTGTTCACCAAAATCAGTTCCTTGATGGAGGGCATGGAGGGACAGAAAAAAAACCCACTTCTACTCGCTGGGCATGTAAGCCTGAAGTTGGGAGGAAACCACAGAAACAGCACTTGGAAACCACTGGCATGTGCACGCACATGTGTGTGTGCAAGGGGGCAGGAGGTCTCAAAACAAAGCCCTGCACCCCTCAGTGTGCTCAGCAGTCTCCATCAGAGAAACAAAACTAGCCGTGAGCCAGGAGGTCCCCTGTGGTTTATGCTGCCACTTCCAATGCAGCACTGAGGAGAAGGAAGGTCTTTCTCAAGGCAGTCCCAGGCTCACATCTAATCAGATCCGTGGGGACTTTGCCTGGAAACCCTATCAGATCAGAGTTTCACAACCTCTCTTTTTGTAGGTGGATGTCTTAGCTGCTGAGAAATCTTCTTGAAGAGCACTCAGTACAGAGAGCCCAGAGCAACTGTCATTTACAGCCAAACAAAACTTTGAAAGTTCTTTTATTCCTTTTCATTTTTCCCTTGTTGTTTGATTTTCTTGTGCTCTGAGTATGAATAGTTTGGTTTTTCCATCTATGGTCTATGTACAATAGCTCTATATATCTCACTCCGATATCTTACAGGCCATCATCTTAGGGGACTGTCAAAGGCCTCTCAGGGTAACACTGCATTCTATCAGCTTTCTCAGCAATTGTCAGTCAATCCCAGATGCTTGTTATCTGCTCCTGGGGTCCTTCCTTAAATGTATTTTCCCTATTCAACAGTCTTGCTGCCTGCAGAATGGAGGCAGTGGGATCAATGTCTAGAGCACCTGCAAAAGCTGGTATAGACCCTCTAGTTGGACCATGTAACATTGTTATTCCTTCCATGGCTATCCATGGCAGTGATATATGGATTACCTAGCTTGTTCTTCACATTCCTGCTAACCCATCTTCCCAGCATGGTCCCTCACAGAGGAGAAGAGTGGTGGTGAACTGCTCCAGCTTCCTACTCACAACTGAAGAGAGGTGCTTAAAACTCTGGGGTGAAGAATGGATGAGCCCACAATTCATGGCAATTAGATGTAGCTAGAAAGGATATAGTTCAGAGCCACCTTGGGCTGTGCTTGTCTACAGGAGCACAGGGATTAAGAACATAGCTCGTGGGTCTATGCTTGCCAGAAGGGTTGAAGAGCCCACAGCACACCCAAAACAGAGCAACTGGGGAGGGAAACCAGCTGGGTGAGCAGGTTACATGAGTGAAAGTCCTTCTGGCAACAACATCAGCCAGAGCAAAACTGACAAGAGCTCTCAGTCTCCTAATTTCCATGTGTAGGCTGATAAGCAAATGGGGCCTGTCAGGAAGAGCCCTTGTGGGGATACTATCACACCGATGCCCAGATGTGCTGTTAAGATTGTTTTCGCAGCTCTCTCTGGAGCCTCTGATATTAGCCACTGTTGGGGTTGAGATAAGGGTCTACAGGGACATTCATCTTGTCCAGTGTGGCATCTCCTGTGTTCACAATGTCCTCCTGTTCTCCCTTCCCTCATGTCTTCTGTTTACTGCTTGGCTTCATGGTTTATGTGTTTTTCCAGGCAGCAATTGTCTCTTTCCGTATATCTGAGCAAGGCTGGGCACACAGTGGGCATCACCATCACGCAAATGCCAGGCACTTGTATCTCCTTCAGACGAAAAGCTGCCCCCTCCCACCACTGTCTCCCCTGGGACTTACAAGTCCCACAGCTCCCTGCAGATCTGTGCAAACCATCCTCTATCCCCCTTGCTCATCTATCCCCACATCTGTAAACATCTACAGCTCCTTTTCACCCAGAACCCACAGCATCTTCATCCCAGAGTCAATCTCCCAACAACACAGCTCCTTCCCCAGGCCCGTGGTGCCTCCTCCTGCATGCCAGTGCCTGTGGCATCACATTCCCACCCAGCACCGTCCTCTTTATTTCCCTTTCCTCCCACAACCATTTGTACTGACTCAGGCTTTACTGATTTCTGCAGTTTTAAAAACATAAACAAACTCCCTCTTCTAGGAAGAGTTTTGGGTTAAAAATACCCCAATTTAATGCAAGAATATTATTGGCTGAGAAATTTGCTTTGGATGATGCCAGGATCTGGAGAGATACCTGGGCTCTGTGAGCTGATTTCCCATCTCTGCTGCCCTTCAGGTGAAAGTGCTCAGCCTTCTTGGTATAGTTTCTCTTCCTTTATCAGACATACAACCCCCCTCCTTCACCTGGCAGCAGCTCTTCCTCAAAGAGTTATCATTTATTTTAAAGACAAGGCTCTAAACGGATAATGCCCAGCTTTGATAGTGGGCTCAGTACTTGAATGCACTATAAAACATTCAGCAGACTCAATAGCTGCCTTTCTGCTCAGCTGCCTCACAGCCTCAGGGCCTCCCACAGCTCAGGCACACTCTGCTTTAACCCATCTCTCCCAGGTCTCCAAAGGTCAGGATGGCTCAGCAGAAAGCAGATCAACCCAGAGCAGAGAGCTCTTCAGAGGAAAGCTGGGCCTAGGATGTGAACAGTGTGACCTCCCTTGTCTCCTTCACCCAGAGACAGTGGGGCTGAGGGACCTCAGGAAAGTCTTTCCTCCTACTTCAGTTGCTTCTGCCTCAAACACCACTTGGCCAGCCCAATGCCTCCTACAACACAGGAGTGAAAACATTTGTGCCCAGTTTCTTGATACCGAGTGATATTGTAACTCATAGCTCCCAACACCTGCACAAGCAAGACACTGAGGGCTGTGTATCTCACATCCACAGCCTGCTCTGTCCATCCATCTCCTGCTCATCTCCCCATCCCTCCATCCAGTGAACTTGAGTGCAAACTGCAGAAAGCAGGAGGAGCAGGAGAGCTGACCAGGAGTGAAATCCAGCTCTCTGAGGAAATATAAGGTGAATGTAATGGGACCAGATGGCAGGGAGTGGGTGGGTGGTGAGACGATTCAGAAGATTTTATGGAGCTGTGCTACTTGGCTGAGCATTGGTCCTCATCAGCCAGCCTGTAAAACATAAAGAGGTGGTAAGCTTTCTCCCGGGTAGAGTTGTCCAGGCTCACAGAACAGCCAGGCAGCACCCAGCCACCAGAAACAAACCCAGGAGGAAGAAAGTGCATGCAATGTCTCACCTGCTCAGTTTGCAGCCACCCTCCTCTTCAAAGATGCTCCAGCTAAGGCAAAAACCTGCACAGAGCCCACCAAGCTGTCATTTTTCCAACACAGAAGTGCCAGCAACCTGCAGGCAGCTTAAGAGTGTTTGAGTTGCAGCAATAACTGGGGTCCCAGCAAGATGAAAGTGCTGGCCCATGCCATGCAAACCCACTGCAGGACAGAGAAGGTGGGGGCAGGCCTGGGTAGCATCACATGAGGTGATGGCTCAGCTCTTCCACTCATACAGGTGCACAAAACCATCCCTTTGCAAAGCTGTCAGTACAGAGCAGCCCCCAGGACTTACAGCTATTTCTTCCCCACTCATTTCTGGGGTCCAGCTCTTCCCTGTTCCTGGGCTGCTGGTGAATGGGAAGAGCCATGACTCCCACTCATATGGCACAGGGAGCTACATGGTGCAGGCATGGGGCCATGAGCAATCTACTCACAGAGAGGGAAAGAAAACAGGATTAAAGATTAAAGATCNGGGGTTGGAACTCAATGATATTTAAGGTCCCTTCCAACTCTAACCATTCTATGATTCTATGTCCAGCTTTCTGGGGAAAATGGGCTTTTCCACTGGTTTGGGAGAAAAATGTTCCCCCTATGCCATGAGAATGAACAACGTATAATATCTAAAAAAAACCTGGCAGTTTACTGATTGTAATAGGGGCTAAAATTTATAATCTGCTGCATAGCTCTAACAGTGTCTATTAAATCTGCGGACAAAGCATTTGCTGAGATTGTGGAAAATCTACAAAAATCACCTGTCCTCAGAGTCACTGGAGATGATAGAGCATTTCTGTTTTTATAAAGAGAATCTGAAAGAAAATGAACATTTCTGTAAACGTGGCTGGAATAGAGAAATGGTCAGAGCTTTGCCAGGGTGCAGGGAATATAAATGATGCATGAAGGAACTGGGTACTCTGTGTTCAGGGAAATAAAACAACCCCCAACCAATAGTTATAAAGTGAGGTTGATTCGACCCCAAATCTGCCCCCAAAATTGGAATATCACCGGAAACAAGTACTAAAGATGCCAGGGATTTGTGACAGCATAAGATCCGTGCAATGCATTAACGAATATCCTTGCAAAAAGCATAGTGTGGACAACTGTCAAAAGCAAAGTGCTTTCACTGCAAGAAATGATGCTGCTATGAAAGTGTTGTCAGTTCTTGCAGGAACTGCTTGGGACTGTGTCCAGTTGAGTGCTGAAAGCATCAGGCGATAGAAGCAATTGGTTCTGATTGCAGATTCCTGCGCTCCACTTTCAAGTTTCAACCCAGGCAAATGAGGGCTTGTAACGGCAGCAGCCCCACTGCAGAGAAGGGGAATACTCCTGGCTTCTCACTGCTTTAATCCCAAACCTGAAAGTACTGTTGGGAAGAAACAGGTTGTTTCTGGTGCTGGCTGCAGGCAGCAGCAGTTTAAGTGCAATGGAGTCAGGCAGTCCCCTTGTGCACCACTGAGGGGGTGCCACCAGAAATGCTGAGGCAGCTGGAGTGGGTGCTGCTAGGATGGATGAGATAATGTCTGCACACTAATGACTGCCTTTGCCTTTCTTTGTCTGAAAACAACAGTTAGGTGTACATCAAGGGTGCCTAATGCACAGCGCCAGAGCGCATCCTTCTGTAATGCTCCAACGCTGCCTATCTGTGGGAAGATTCCGACCAGGAGTTTCGAGTGGCGGCTAAAGACTGACACAATAATGGAGAAAATGCCCTGGGTGAACCTGGTAACCCCCTAAAGACCCCAGACAGGGCGCTCTACATAGCCACGGCAGAACTGGTGTCTCCCTTGGGGGTTCCATTTTAGTACCCCTGGGACTAGCCCTGCCCTGAAGAGGGACTGTCTGAGGTGAGACAGGACACAAGAGGCTTGCTGGTCTGGGGAGATCTTACAGAGAAACTCAAGACTGGCAAGAGCCTGTATCAGTCCAGCATACTACCTGCCTGGATGGATGGGGAGGGATGTGTGCAGGCAGAAAAAACCCCAGGGCCATAGAAAAATTACCTGTCATTTTCCTGGGATGGCTGTGAAGGTGAGGGATCTCCCTCTGCAACCAGCCTGGCCTCAACAGTTTGCACCAGTGACAGGGAGCATTAGTAGACCAGAATTGCTGGACTAGGACAAGACACCCTTTCTCCTGGTCTCAGAGGCCAGAGGCTGTTCTCTGGTGAGGAAAGCAAGCAGCATGGCCTGGTGCTGACATCCATGCAGCTAAAGTCTCTTCTCCTGAAGCAGGATGGCCTCACCCTTACACCCTGCTGGCAACAATCCCAAGGCCATGCTGTTCCTTCAACTGAGCACAGAAGTGTTTTAACCCTGTGGACCCTGCCAATTAAGAACGCAGAAGATACAGTATCTGAGAGATATTTGAACTTAACAAGCTAAAAGTCAAAAGAGAGAAGGAAAGCAGTGCCTGGAGCTGACGTTGCTTTTGGAGTCCAACCAGCTTTGGGAGTGTCATTCAATTAAAGATGTTTTTATTTAATAAAATGCAATTGTGCTCAGGCTGCATACAGAAACAGACATATGGCAGAGAGGGAGAGCAGCTGGTCCACAGCAATGGTCTCCATCAAGGCACTGCTACAGCACCTTCTCCCTCAGGAGACTCCCACAGGTGACGAGGTCCCTCAGTGATGCTGTGCAGCTGCCCCTGGGGTGAGCCAGGGCACCACTCACAGAAATCAGCCAAGGAATGACGAATATCAGCGTGGTGCAAAAAGCAGTGCCACAAACTTTGTGGTATGGTCACAAAAGCAAGGCTAAAAATTGTCAAGGCATCACTGAAATCTGTGTTTCTGGATTTAGCTACAAGATTGCTCATCCTGCAGCAAGGCTTCCTGTTGTGTCAGACCACACCAGCGATGCAGAAAGCCACTGCTGTTTGCTTTAGCACTGCGCATGTGCCTTGCAAGCTTCCCGTGGGGACACTGACCAGGCAAGGTCCTGCTTATTTTAGGAGATCTGGTGAAATCTTGACTATAATGAGACCCTCTGGAGACATCAAGTGGTTTAAAAGACCTAGTTAGCCCCCCAAAGCTAATGAAGGGAGCAGGCAGAAGTGGGTCCCACACCTGCTGCATTAGTCTGAGATACAGTCTCTGTAAACTGCTGAGAAGCCCAGTGCTCGCTGCAGAGCGAGGAGATGCCTCGATGAGCCAGGACTGGAAAAAGACACTCACATAAACTCAGAGCTGTGATTCAGCTGGCTTCCTCAGAGGCAAGGGATGTAGTGGGGGAGAACCTGTGCTCCAGCACCCTCTGCGCCCGTGGCAGGAAAATCAACTGTGGAGCAGATGTTCCCTTGGTTTTCCTGTCCCCACCAAGCAGGCAGGCACAGCTACTGCACAGTGGGATCCCTCAAAAGAATAGGGCCATTGAGGTGCTCTTAGGAGATGCTTTGAAGATCTCGTTGCTTCCAGTAGAAGCTGGGAGCTCCCAAGTCTAAATGGTGATCAGAAACTCATTGGCTGGGTCTGTTCTGGAAAGCACCACTTTAGTTCCACAGTCAAGATATTCTTCCACAAAACGTTATGAGGGAGCAAGAAGAAGGGCTGGGTGACAGCTCCCATTTTTGTGATTTGCTCGCGCAACCAGGAGCAAAACCTGCTCTCTCCTGCCCACCCTTTAGATGTCTGCTATGCAAATGCCCCCATGTGAAATAAGCGGCCCAGATTCCTCTTACAGCAGAAGAACCATTTTAAGGACAAGAGAAATCTCATCTATTCCCGATGAAGAGAGCAGATGAACTACCCTCTGAAAACACTTAGCAGTGCAATGAATTGCACAGTCTGTTATTGAGACATTAACCCTGGGTTTTGTTGTTACACATTTCTTTTGTTCTTATTTTTTTTCCTAAGTGGAGTCTCAGACACTCCTGACAGGTCCAAGACATACTGTTCCTTCAGAGGGAAGGAACACAAACAGAGACACTTACGTAGAAAAAAGAAGTTTGGGAACCAAATGCAACTTTTGAAAAAGGCTGAAGGAGTTGGTTTGGGGTCCCCAGGAGGGGATATCCTTGTGTTCTTTCTGGACCCCCAACTTTTGTTCTAAGTGGCTTTTATTCTAGCTGTCTTACCTGAAAGTAGCTCAACTGATTAAAAAGTCTACAGGAAACTCACACCATTGGGAACATGATGCAGCTGAGTCTGATATTGTAGAATAATGCAACAAGTAATGAAGTTTCCTTTTTTGTCACTGCTTGGGTTTTGTGATCAAGAACCATACCCTTATTTAGCAAATATAACTCAGGTGATTAATAAGCCAGCACACAGGTACCCTGAGGGACATGTAGCTAACAGTCAGTGCATGAGAATAAAGAAGCACAAGCTGAGAGTTTTCAACTCATGTGACCTATAGCAAGAAGGGAAGCAAACAAAGAGGTATCTGTGGTCCCCAATGACCCAAAGAGAGACCTGGCACCTGGCAAGGGAGTCTACTAATATGTACAGCAATAATTTGGGAAACTGTAATGTGGAATATCTGAATCCTACATTAAACTGTTAGTTAAATCTCTGAATTGTCAGGTTCTGGGCTGGTGTCTTCATTCTAAATGGGTGTTTGTAGCTGAGCTCCTATGTGAAACTCATGCTCTCTGGTAACAGGTAGGTAGCTGGAACTACTGTATATCCACTCCAGCAGGAAAGGATTTCCAACTTTAGCCATAGACTGCAAAATTAGCCTGTACACACCAGACTTTTATTAACTTGCTTTAAAATCAGCCTCTGGCTTCTGAGCTCCACCAACACTATTTTTCATATTTTTTCAACATGATGTGCATTTTTCTGTTGTTGCTCACGCACTCTTCATTCCACAGGCTATCTCAAGGCAATCTCTACTCTCTGCTTCATTTCCCACTCTTAAGGCTTTTAAAACCTTAATGTAATATCAGAAAGAAGAATTCTTCCCAATTCCCTTGTCTGCTGTGGTATTCACTCCCCATTGTTCCCTGTTGCCCTTGAAAAATGGTTCAGGCCAATTGTGAACTCCCTCAGCAGACTTTCAGAGTTTTCTTTCAGTGTGCCTATTTGAAACTAAAAGCAAAACAAACACAGGAAAGTCCACAAAAGCTCTGTGTGTACCTTGCTACCTAGAAAGCAATTCAACCCATTAGATTTTCTCCAATGGTTTTAACGTGCAGAGTCTCAGGGGTTAGTGCAAGGAATGTTAGTCATAAGCTAATCAGAAACAGAGGAGCTTAAATAATTCATAGGCTGCCTTTCTTCCCAAAGTATCTCAATACACAGCCCTGTCATACCATCAGCGCAATGCTACCAAAAGGCAGCTGACTTCACAGGGAGTGTCAGTCAACTCAGAGACGACGGAGAAAATTTCTGCAAAAAGCCATTCTTGAGGAGATGTAGAGCAACCCAGGGAATTCCTGCTTAGGGAAGCACATCTTTTTCCCAGAGGAGCTAGGGGAGGGCACTGCTGTATCTCTGCTCTTGCAAACACCTAAATAGCTTTCTAAAATACAAACCCAGAAGAATAACCTTTGGGTATTGACCAAACATCCCCAGGCACAGACCCCTTGGGAACTGGGAAGAGAAAGGGGGTTTGCTCCCAGAGGCATAATCCAGGTCTGTGCATGAATGGAATTGCTCTGGGAGCACAGCTGTAGATCACTGCTAATCAGTGAAGAGAGACCCCTCTGCTGCCCAGTGCAAGGCTGAAGCTGGACTCCCCGTCATTACTAGGCAGAGCTGCAGGTACCTGCTTGTGACATAGTCGTGCATATGAGATTTTTCCATGCCAGCATCACCTAATGGCCCTGAATCACTGCATCCTCATTGCCTAGTAAAAGGCTGGCTTGCATGACAGCAAAATATCAGCTTGCTGCCAAGAGAATAACTATCTGACAGGGCAGGGTCATTTCTGACCTTAGGGGAAGAGTAGCTCTAAGAAACAGTGATGCTAAAATTAGAGGCTAAGTCCAAAAGGAGTGGGGTTGCCTGTGACTTGCAAGAAGGAGAAGTCTAATGCTAATGGGTGCTCCTGGGTCTGTGTAAAGGAAGGGAGACCAATACAACCTCTGGAAGTGGCATCTAATAAGGAGAGGCCAGGGAGAAGGCAAGGAGAGAAGGCAGTGTGACACCAGAGAGGTGACAAGGACACAAACGATGTGCAGTAGAGGGGAAGAAAAAGACAAGAGCCCAGATCACACCAGGGAATGCTGCCTTGAATCTGGTGTGCAACCACAGTAACAGAGATATGAAGGAGGCAATTGAGTGGGCATCAAAGAGTGTCCGTTTTTTCCAAGTTGATGGGCTGCATCTGACAAGTGCAAAGTTTGGGATGAGGGAGCTGGGATGTAGACAAAAAAGGGAGAAGGAAAGTCTCCCAGCAGAAGCATCCTCTCGACTGTCAGGAATGACGAAGGTCACAAATTCTCCCAAAAAAGAGCCAGGCTGGTTAAGGGGCTTGAACTGTAAGATGGTGTTGTTGGATTTACTGACAGCTCTGGAAAGGAAAGAGAAGTGCATAGACTCCTGTTAGCTACATTTACACAGGCATATGTCTCTGACTCAGGGTACATCAGCCGAAGAGCATCCCACAGACGAAAAACTTTTGTCAACTCTCTCTCTAATCCCCTGCCAAAAAAAACAATGGCAAACAGAAATATGCCTACAGCAAAGATGTAGTTGTTCAGCAGTCTGAAAAAAAGCTGAGAACCTTCCACACCCNCATGCGTCATCAAGATTTGTTAAGCTATTCTCACCATTAGCAGGATAATTTCTCATGGCAAGGAGTTCCACAGCTTAGCACGTGATGTGTGTATCAGTACAGCTTTGTTTGCTTTATTGGTTTGCCTAAAGGAGCCAAACTTGCTCTTATCTGCGCAGTTAATTCTCCTTACTCTCAACATACTGAGAACAAAGGTGAGTGTGAGACATCCATTAGCCCCCAAACCTTGTTGGACATTGCAGTCTAATCCCCTCAGACCTGCTTGCTTCCCAGCACTTGCAGAATACAGGCAGCAAGGGGTTTCTGCAGGTCTGCAGATTCTCCTCTTGTTACCTGAGGGTGCTATGCGCAGCTAGATAAAAGCCTCCTCACTAAATATGTTATTCTCAACTAATCACACCAGACAGCCAGCATTTCCCTTTAGAATCACCTTTCAGGCTTTAGGTTCCAGCAGACTTTTCTATAAATACTGCTTTTTCATCAAGCACCTGACTCATCCAGCACTCAGGGACAAGCTGAGGGCAGCCCCCAGCCTTCTCCTGTGAAGCAGCTGTATTAGTATCATTCCCAGTGTTAGTGCACAGGCAGAGGGTGCTCCAGGAGTGAGGGCAACCCCATCCCTACGTGCTCACCTAAACCACATCTAGGCCTTTTGTCTTCCAGGGGAGGAGGAGAGGCTGAGTGGCTGGTGGTGAGCAATTTGGGGGCTATCTGCAGGATCTGAATGCTGCTTTGAATGTGGCACCACCTGGGGACACTGCTCATCCCCACCCCTTGCTAAGCCTACAAGCAAACCGAGCTTGTGCTTTCTCATTACCGTACCCTCCTGTGAGTCTGGCTTCCTCTCCATCTAATGTCAAAGCCAGATTCATATTTCAATATCCACATGACCTATAATGGACCTTGGTAAAATCAATCAATGTGCTTTCCCTCATTTCCCCACGTCCGTCTGCTTAATGGAGGAAATAGCTGCTGCCCAAGACCTTGAAATTCAATGGGTCTTTTTTCCCCCCACGCAAATGTACTTGACCGTGAGTTAAAAAAAAAAAAGAAGTAAAAGCAGAGCCTCACAATGACAATCTTCTTCTTTCTGTTTTTCGAAGGGAGAATGGATCTAAGTGACTGGTACAGCATGAATAAGGATCTTCACTGGGGTAAATCCAGCAGGATCACACAAGAATTTTCCCTGAATCTATCAGGCAATTGGCCTGCAATTCCTCAGATTTCAGGATCCTAGAAAAGTATTGAGAACTCAGCAGATCAGAGGGGTTCACAGTTTGCCTCATTTGTTGTCACGTATCTCAGAAGGGTGAGTGAAGAGAGGTTCTTCCCTTTATTTTTCTATAGCATGGGAGAAATGGGCTTCTAGGGATGGAGAAGACGACAGGTTAATAGCCCTTTTACTTTCATATTTCTTACCCTTTGCAACGTAATTGCTAGGACTATGACAGAGATCCCTTTCCTTCTTTGTAGAGATACAGCTTGGTGCCAAACCACTGGCAAGACTGAAGACACATGAACAAACAACAGACCATGGACATTAGTCATTGTCCTGTGCTTTGCCTTACACTGAACAGGGGGAACTGCAACAGGATAGGATAGGATAGGATAGGATAGGATAGGATAGGATAGGATAGGATAGGATAGGATAGGAGCAAAACTGTCAGGCCAGGTGAAGTAATGGAGCTAAGTTCCTAAACCTTTGGAAAATTCAAAGGAAATTCATAGAGGGCAAATGTTTAGCCATCATGCTGGGGCACTCTGGACCTCATAGCAGGCAGTACAGCAGACAATACAAAAATAGCAGCCAGAATCTAATAAAACAGCAGAAGGAAAAGATTAGAGAGTGGTTAAAACACTGGCTGATCAGCTGGGCCAAGCAGAGAGGAACCATGTCAGGAGAAGATGATGTGCTGTTGTAGGAGTAAGAAGGATTGTGCAGACACTGTACACTGCAGACAGCAGCCCCAAAGTCTTTTACTCACGCAGCACCTGTATCTTCCATGTATTTTCACTTCTACCCACAGGGTGACCTCTCTTGCCATCCCCTTTCTAGGCCAAGAAATGCTTTATTTATCCAGGGCCATTTGATGCATCTATCCACATAAATTCAGCTTCCTTTTATCCTCTTGCACTTCTCCGGATTCCCATTAGCGCAGGTTTGAAGCAGAACATCAGCTCTTATAGCTCTTTACCAGGTTGTTTACTGCAGCATCTCTCTGAAGTCAGAGAAACTGCAGCCCTGGTGTCAAATTCCATTTTAACTACACAATCAGTTATCAGCCCATTACCATAATAAGGAGATTAAAAGCGCTGAGAAATGCACAGTTTACTCATAGCTTGGGACTTTGCTGCTGTCTTCCCAAATCCCACTGGGTCCACTTTGCTCTGCCTGTCACTTTCCTCCAGGATCACTGGGGAGAGACTCAGTGGGTGGAGGTGATGGGCAACACCAGGTACCAGCAGGGGCTGGGGCAGGTGATACCGCATACCCAGAACCTCTCAGAGGAACTAAGTCAGGCCAGGTCACCTTCCTCGGGTTTTTCAACGTCTCCTTTCTTCTTTGGGGGTGTAACTTGAGACATTTTACCACCAGCAAGTTTGGGTTTAGAGGTCTGTTCCCCCTGCACTCATTCTTCCGTCTATCATTCTTCTGGGACCAGCCTGGGAATCATTTCGACCATCCAGAGAAACCCCAGCTGGATCCAACCCCATTTCTGCCTCCCACCTGCAGAGGATAGAAGATAGGGTTTCAACAGCATACACCAATTCCCATATAATTCTGTTTCATAGAGGCTCAGGGGGTATTTCTGAAGTAACAGATGTGCTCCAGCACAGCAGGGTGAAGGCCGGCAGGGACCAGGATGCTGCTGGATGCCACCTGTGAGCATCTCTCAGAAGGGTGTGAGCCAGACCTATCTCCAGACTGCAGTAGCTGAGTGCAAGTGCGGAGCTGAGCACTGGTTGCACTAGTGAGTCACTTCTCACCAAAAGCAAACGTCTAACCGAGAGGAAAGCAGTACCTGTGCTGACTCCAGATTTATTCATGTGGCATCACCAGGAAACCTTCAACCATTACATTGAAATCCAAGCATTTTACAAAAGCAATTATCTAACTACCAGGTTGCTGCTCTTTTATGTACGATCAGTAAAGGCTGGATTTACTTCCTCTCCCCAGACTCTGGTTTTATTTTCTTATCAGTCTTTCATTCCCACCTCCCAGACCTATTGCCAATGACTTCAGCTTCTCGCTCCAAGAGGCAGGGTGTCCTTGCTTCAGGCCTGGGAGGTTGCGTCAGCGCAGGAAAGATGGACAATGTCCCCCATTTGAGCACTAGTAAAGCTGCTCAGCTCTCTGTCCAGGCCATTGTCACCATCATGCCAGGTAAGCTGGCAGAAAAGGCCCTGTGAGCCTCTGCTCCTGGGATGTCTGATCTTGGGAATAGGTGCTAGGTAGAGGAGTGTTAGGGGAGGAGAGGGCATTTACCAAGCAAACACACACAGCTGTAACTATAGCAATGAGAACAGCGCTGGGAACACAGAAGGACAGAGCCTCTCAATATTTGCCTTCTGTGTTGTATTTTCTGTGGCCTGCAGACCCAGAATACATTTGCTGCTACAGCATGAGGAAGGACATCACCGTCTCAGCATCCAGATGCCGAGCCAGGATGGGAAACACACATTAAATTGCATGGGCAAAAGGAAGCATTTTATGCAGGTCATTCACTTGTAACACTGCTATACTGCAGAAGAAGCACAAAACTCCAGCTGTAGGTGACAATAAAGTACCCCTCCCCGGTTTTACAGTATATTCACGTCCTGCCCTGCCACCTTCTGTCCTGTCCCTCCAACCAGCTGCTGTGCTCCAAGCTGGCATTGGCCGCATTTCAAGAGGAAGAACACCAGTCCACAGAAACACACCCACCCATCCCCCTGGTGCTGACCCAGAAACTTCTAGCTTTACTTGCTAGTAGAGTTTGAACCTGTCAGCAACTAGCCCTACAAGTCATTTCTATCACTCCCAGAGGTACTAGTAGTTGGAGACTCTTACACTAACATGAGAAACGGTCCAGGAACTAGAGACAACCCAGGAGGGGTTGCACTGGAAAGCAAAGGCAGACTCAGCAAGACAGTCAAGATGCAAGCAGCTTGCAGTGTCACCCCAAGCAAGAGGTGACACTTGGACTACACTTTCCTTACACACACCCACCCCTCAAGTTTTGACTCTAAATTTCCCCCCAGCAATGCTTGTCTTTCACTATCAATGTCAATGCAGAATTTTTTCCCCAAAACATCCTTCAGTAGTTTGGAGCTTGAAGCCTACCTATGAGACTGCAAATACTATTCAAAGGTAACACAATAGAGTACCACCCTAGTGAGAAGAGTCGCTGGGCAAAAGATGCTTGTAGGACCAAGCGCTGGGTCTGCTTGAGCTGTTCACGGCTGTGCACGTAATTGAGATGAGACGGCAATAAGTCAGAGAGAGGGGAACAGCTTCCCAGCGACCCCAAAGAATATGGCATCTGCTGCACATCTCCCTCCACTCCTGGTCCCAGTAAAGGCTCAGAGCTGGAGTAGGGTGGGGTGGGTTTGGTGTTCCCCAAGGACATTCTCCTTCTGCACCCCTCTAGTTAAGATATCAGAAGGGAGATTTGTCACTTAACCATCTGGAATAGGCAGTCACAGGAGGCTGCTGCTCCTCAGTCTGTCACACTCTTAAACTGTGCTAATGTCATTCAGATATTTCACAAAGCAGCCCTGACAAGCAAGCATGAAATTAAGACGTTTGTGGAGCCGGCCAAGTGGGAAATGACAACAGGGGAGCAGGGAAAGGCAGGGGAGAAGGATACATTCCGAGGCAGGAGGCTGCACTGGGTGCTTTTTTCTTCCTCTCACTCCCATGGATGTGCTACATCTTGGACCAGCTCAGACAGGAGGGCTGATGCAGTGGCATCTCCATGCCAGGGAAAGCCAGGAAGAATTTGCCATGGTTGCCCTTTGCTGCTTTTATTTTGCCCAGCCTCAGGATGGAAGCCAAAACAACCCCTCATGTTCTCACTGAACTGGGATTTCTATTCAGGGGATTTCATTCCCGGGGGAGCACACAACGAACCCCTCAATGCCACATCCCTGTGAGGTTTCTCTGCAGGCAGGGAACTGGGCATCTTGTCCTCCTGCCTCAGTCCGAGCAGTGCTGCAAGCTGCTGGGGCAGCCGGTTCTCATTTCATACCACACGGCAGTTTTATCAGCAGGGAGTTGACATGGGGCTTTAAAACACTTTCTAATTAAGGAGCAGGCCAGCCTGGAGAGCAATTAGGTTTGATGCATCCCGTGTTTGAGAAAGTCTGTGTTGCGAGCTCTGGAAAACATCCTGAGCTCCAGCAATTAAATCTTCTCTTTCCCATTCCTCCCTGGCCTCCTCATTTGCAGAAATGTCCGGGGTGCACAGCTCTTAACCTGTGTGCCCGCTGCCCTGAGCACAAGGGTGCCCCTGGGGCTGAGGTGGGACGTGGTCGGAGCAATTGAGGTGCAAATATACTGTGTGTAGTAGGGAAAAAACACAGTGCAGTTTAGACTGGAAGGAGGTAATTGGCTGTACGGCAACTAGCCACGGCTGCCAAGGTCAATCCAGCCCCTCTCCCATTCCCCCATCCTTGGGGGAAGCACAACTGTGCTGCCCTCAGCCCCCCAGCCTTTGCAGAGCTGGTGAACTGCTAAAATGGGTGGGATTCATGGCCAGCAGGGAAGACACTCAGCTATGGCATGGCCTGTGGGCCAGGATCCATGCCTCACTTCCCCACAGACTCAGCTTGCCTTTGAGCCAATCCATGAAACTGTCTTGCCTCAGTTTCCCCTGCTGCAAGATAGCAATGAAATAGCTATGGCAAGGCTATTTTCCTTTGTCTGTTCAGAATGCCAGCAGAATTCATCAAAACTGTCTTTTTTTTTTCTCCCTTTTGCTCTGCAACCATGACAAAAAAATCACTTTCTTCAAAATAATCCATGAAAACATTTCACTTTTTCAGACATGTCATTTTTGTAGAGCTTTCTCTCATTTTCCTCATGTGGAAAAAGGGGAAGAAAACAGAGTACATATTTGTTATACATATTTGTTATTTTTTTCCATCTACAAAACATAATGTTTGACAGAAACAACAATCTGCTACCTAAAAAAAGCATATAGAAAAGGGTCATTTTTTTTTAAAACCAGAACAAATTTCCAAAGAAAACAAGCCAACCATTTCCAATTAGAAGTTCCTGAAAGAAGAATCTTGATGCTGAGCTCACTCCGCTGCTGGTTGGCTCCTTCCCCTCCTCTGCAAGGGGCTGCCTGCTTTCCATGGGGAGGGGGAGGAAGGACATGGGCTCAGGAGTCCAGAAGCAGGGAGAGAGACAGAGAGAGACAGCGAGAGAGAAGGAAATAAGGCAAGAAAGATGAAAGGAAGGAAAAGAAAGAAGGAGAAGGAAAAGGAAAAGGAAAAGGAAAAGGAAAAGGAAAAGGAAAAGGAAAAGGAAAAAAATGGAGAAAAAAACCCCAAGCAAAATAAAAATAAGGCAAAAGAAAGAAAAAGTACTGCTCTTATTGCTGTCAAAAGTTAAAATAAAAGGCACGTGAAATCTCCAAGATTAAAAATTTGCCTGATGCTGTCCAAGCATGAGGAGGGAGATGGTGGCAGAAGGGGGAACTGGGGAGGAGAAGAAAGACTGGGGAAGTGGCATTAAAAGTAGGTGAAAGTGATGGAAGAGGGGTGGAAAAGCATGTGGCCACAAAGCTCCAGCACAGCAGCCCCTGGGGGAATGGGCTTTCAGTGCTCCAGCTCCTTGCCTTTGTTAAGCACCAAGTCTTTTTTTTCTCATCCTCTGACAAGGAGGCATCTTTCTTCCATCACACCCCCGGTCTTACTCACCCGCGCTCCTTCCTCTCTCCTCTCCCTTTCTCTTTTTCTTCCTTCCAGATACTTCCAGGTATTTCCATCCTGTTTCACACACACCTTCCTTCACTCCCTCCTTGTCTCCTCACTCCCCTGTCCTCAACCTGCTTCTCCCTCCCTCTCCCCCTCCATCCCTCTCACTTTGTCTCCCCTGCAGCTCCCTGAGGAGCTCTCTAATGACTTAAATGAAAGCCAGCCTTCTTTATCTTCAATAGCCCTCCTTGCTGGATCCCCAGGAGGATCCAGCCAGGCACAGGAATTAGGAAACCAGTGCCTGGGGCTGCTGCATTTGCAATGTCAGCATGGAGATCCTCCCTGCCCTCTTTGAGAAGAGGAGGAGGTCTCCATAAAGTTGCAAGCACTGCCAGCACAGTGACAGAGGCTACTGCAGAGCCTCAGGAAGGCTTTTCTAAGCCAACCAGATCCATTTGCCTCTCTTTCTGCCTTCCACCCTCCTTCTGGCTGCCAGCACATCTCAGCCCACCAGCAGCATAGTGCTTTTCAAGTTCTTCATGGGATTTACAGACCCTCAGAGCTCAGCCTCCGAGCCAACCCCAAGGCTGGAAACATGCAACAGCCCCTGTATGCCACAGGCAGGGCAGGGGCTGGCTGGGGAACCATCTCTGAGCACACCAAACCTGGTTTCACACTATACACAAAATGACACTCAGCTCCAGGCAGCTAGGAGGATCACAGCCCCTGCTGAGGTTTATCTGCTCAAGTCCCTCCTCATTTCCAGACACAGCAAACTCATCACAGCCTCCCTCTTCCCAGCTCCCACTGAGCTGCCCTCTCAGTGCACTGGTCACTGTACCCAAGGCACACCACTGGCAAGTGAGCAACATTAGGATCTGAGGTCTCTGCTCCCACGTGGGATGGACGGGATGGGTAGAACAAAGCTTTTCTTCTGCCCTTAGAGACAGCAAGATGGCTTGAATAGACCTGTTCTTTCCAGACGTACACAAGGTTACTTCCCAAACCCCCTGGTTCTCTTCTGTCTCTCCCTCCCAACCGAGCTATCAAAACCACCACTGTGACAATGGAGCTGGGGGTGCCCCAGCATCACTGCTGATTTTCCAGGGAACCCAGCTCCAGCATGACCCTTTTGGCTGCTGCTTTCTCCAAAATCTTGGCTCTTCATGCCTCCATTCCTCTTGCTAAAGCATCCCAGACAAAACCAGACAAAGCCAATGCCTCTCTTGTGTGCTGATGAAAAGCCTCTTTTGAAAAGTCTCTTGGGAAATGCTTCCCATTATAGTTAATTCTGTTGTTCTTTAATACTAGCCACCCTTCTCTTCCGCTTTGTCTTGGTTAGCCTCTATTTGTGGGAAAACAAGATCTCAGAACAGGATTCATTTCACTGTTGTTTTTTTTTAATCTGAGCAAGTCACCCTGGGGTCTCTGCTTAGTCAGAGAAGAAAGCAGACTCTTCCATGACGTAATTTGTGTCATGCTAAAGTCAATGTCTAAATTAAGTCAGAAGAATCAGGTCCTAAAAGCACCTTGTCTCCCTCCCCTAGGGAGAAGGGAAACAAGTGGTTCATTCAGGCAGAGACAGGCAGACTGGAGATGTCTGAGGCAGGCAGTAAGTCCCTGAAGACCTGTCACAGGGACTGTCCTCCACCTGTCCTGTCCCTGGGAACCCGTGGATGCTTCTTGGTAGAGATGGATCTGCAAGGATGGGGCCAGAGTGAGACAGGGCTGCACGTGAGCACAAGCAACAGGGATTGTCCCTGGAAGTATTTAAAAGACAGGTAAATGTGGTGCTGAGGGACATGGTTTAGTGGTAGATTTGGCAGTGTTAGGTTAATGGTTGGACTCAATGGTCTTAAAGGTCCCTTCCCAGGTGATTCTATAATTTTATAATCACAAGGGGATAGACCAAAATATAAGGAGGAGAAACTGAGCTATTTATGCCCCCACATCTCAGGCTCCTGGCAGCCAGCAGCCCCTCTCCTTGGTCTCAGAGCCTGCATGGGGCTGGGGAAGGCAGCTTTGTTTTCACTCTAGCAACAAAAGGAGAAGTGTTTTCACAAAGCACCATCTGGTCTTTTTCTTTTTTTTTCTTTTCCCTGCCGCTGATGGGTCATTTCTGATGGATTTAAGACTTGTAAGCCCTCTTTAAAAATGTTTTTTCTCTCACACACACTCTGGTGTATGCAGGCAGCAGGCTTACTGCATGCCAGCGCTCCCCAAGCAGCCCCAGGATCAGCAATTAAGCAGCCGCACACCAGATCAGGATTAACTGCTCTCTCCTTTCTCCTAGAATCTTTCTAATAGCTCCTCCTCTGTCTCCCCCCACCCCAGTCCTCCCTTCTCCTTACTCTTCTCACCCCAGCAGAGATCCCAGGTGCCTGGATGAGGAGGTGGGGAGCACAGGTGAAACCCCAGTGCCTGCCCTCCAAAAGCCAACCCACACGCCAGGGGTGCCTCTGCTGACAGGTGTCACTCACATCCCCAGCTCAGCAAAGCGAGGGATTTTGAGCTGTCTCTGGCACGTAGCCACTCAGGTATTCAACCAGGAGAAAGGTAGAATAAAAGTGGAGAGGAGGAAAACTAGCCAGCACTGGCTTCGGCTGGAAGAGGGCAGGGAGGGGGACTGAAATCCTAATTTCAGAAGCTCATTGTAGGGTAATTATCAAACAGCAACAGTAGGCTGGGATGCTTGCTAATTAGGCCACATTCTTTATGACTAGTTATTCTAAGATGTCATTTGACAGACTTGGGGGGGAGGGATGTGCACATAAAGTTGTTTTTAATTACATTTGGTATGCTAATTTCTGATATAAAATAAATATTTACCAGAAGCAATATTTCTTCATTTCACGCTGGCTGCACCATGGCATTTATCGAGGGTTACAAGCAGGTTTGCTGTCCCCCGCCCCCCCCCCCGCCAGCACGTCTTCCCCTCTCTCCTCCCTTCAGCCGAAGAGGGAAAGGGACAGATCCAGCTGTGACTCCGGAAAGGAAAGCATCAGCAAAGGAAGCTACAGAATCTTTCCCTTTGCAACGTGTCCTTTTCCTGCCAAATGGTCCTTTGGAAGGAGGGTGCCCAGGAGAAGCCCTTGGCCAGCAGCTGGTGTCTGCTCCAGTGCTGAGACCCTGCCCCAGCCCTCTGAGGAGGAGATGGGAGATATCATACCCTTGCCAGACAGCCTGGCTCCTGTGCAGCAAGCGTGCCTCTCACACAGCTCCAAGGCTACAGACTTTTATTCATATAACCCCTTCAACCCTTAGAGCTTTCGTGACTTTTTTTTTTTTTTTTTATTCCTTCTTCTACATATGAATTAACTAATATTTCAAGAATGGGAAGCTGCTGCCAACTGCAAGCCTCGAGTATATCATCACGTTTTTGACATTCTTGGAACTTTTTGTTCCCTACAAATGTAAACTCATGCATATATATTTTTTATTTCATTCACTGAAGTCAGCTTTTATTGCTACACACTCTGGGTTTCAATAAATTGGAGCTTTCTGGTGGAAAACCTCATCGCTGTGGCACTTTCTTGATCAAATATTAGCTCAAACTGCTCGGGTTATCACAAAGCATACTTCTCTCCCGAGCAGGTAACTTCTGACCTGGTTCAAAGTAGTAACTCACTGCTTGACCTGACCTAGGCTGTCCACCAAGAGCTAACGCCGTCAAGAGATGCTTGCAGATCCATGTCCTGATGCTTCTGGTGATGCATCACGGAAGAATTTGGAGTCACCTGGGTTCAGGGACTTGGACCATCTGAGGATGTATGCTACCTCCATCCAATCATCCACACAGATTATTCCCACCACTTAAATCACTTTGATCTCTTTGATAAGTAATGGACTTCTGTGGGATAGAGGGAACTCATTTTACCACTGTGCCACATGAAAAAGTATGTCAGATGCTTTGAAAAGCCCACAGGTGGAGAACCACCCCATTATAAACAAAATAACCACTCCATTATAATAAAACCACCCAGTTTTTTAGCACGTGAGCCACCTTTCAGAAAACTCCTACCCTTTTGCAGCATCAGTATTTGAAACTAAACCCTTGAATAACTTACCATCTCAAGGCACTAAGGGAAAAGACTGAGAGTGCTGTGGGCTGAGAAAACTGTCGATGTAGGGATCAGAAACAAAAGGAGAGAGCCCATCTGGGGAGCAGAGCTCTGGGGATGATTTTGCCTCGCACTCTGTGCACCAGCACATAATCCACTCTGTTGATGTAAACCACCATTTGGTAGATAATCCACTGATTAGCAGTTCAGTAAGTTTTTACACCCAAGCTGAAATTTCTCAGAAGTGCTTAATGGTTATATGTTACTTAAATATTTAACATATGCTCATCCTTGCCTTGAAGGCTAGTTGCATTTGGGCTGATAGCACAAGCAGACTGCTTTTAGTCTAACACCTGGATGTGTGGTGGACAAGGAGCAGGAGCTATGGAGGCTGGCAGCATCGTGATCAGTGAGTTAGCTAACATTGTCCTGCCTTGCAGCTTGGCATAATGAGCAGAGCCAGGACTTGGTGGAGTTCCTCTTTTTAATACCACATTCCCTCCAGGAGCGCCATTTGTATCTTCCCTTCAACCCTGTGCTCCTTTCCAGGAGAGAATTGCTGGATGAGATTCTATAATGGAAATGGCCCATTTATTTGGCCCCTTTCTGGTCCATTCCTGGGTACCAGGGCATGGTGCTCTTCAGCATGCTTCCAGTCCTATCACCAAGCACACCAGTACAAGTACCCCCATGCCTTGTCTCCTCAGAGGGACTGGGGAGAAGCTTTCCAGGCTGAATGACTGCAATGACAGGTAGTCTTTTCCCTCTGCTCAGCTCACATTGACTCCTGTTGCTCCAGTCCCCCCAGTTTTGCCTCAGTCTCTCCGGCTCTGGCTCATTCACAGCCTTCAGCAGAGGATAAAGACCCTACTCAAAGCCTTTTTTAAGTTCCTCTCATGATAGTGTTTGAGTGCCACGGGTATTAATGAATTATTCATCAGCGCTTTCCCTGTTGAATCAGGTGGTTTTATTATCTTCATACCTGACGAACTGAGAGACAGAAACAAAGCCAAATTAATTCAAAATTATCATTAATTTGGGATGCTAGATTTGCAAAAACCTTAAAGCCTGATTTTTCAGGGTTTACATGGGATTTCATGTGTTTGAAGCATGAGACCATCTGGTTATAATGGACAGCACAGACCAGGCTTATTACTCAGAAAAAGAGGAACGAGTTGCTTCCAGTGAACATCTTACCTTACGCAACCTTTCCCTGACAGCAAAGAGCTCAGTGACAGAGGAAGACAGCAAGCTAGTCCCTCGGGGTGGGCAGCATGAGATCATCCTTCTGCTTTTTTTGTATTTTTTCTGATTTAGTCCTTCCCCACGTTTTCCATGTGCTGCAGTCAGGGCAGATCCTGGAGAGGGAGCTGCCTCCTGCCTTACCTCACTGCCCCCCACACTCCCAGGGGAGACTCCTCCTGAGCGCAGTGAGGGGGGAGACATCTCTTAGTGCTGTAGGATGCTTTATGGATACAAGAGAGTACCAGCTGCACCAAAAAAAAAGAAAAAAAAAAAAGAAAATCACCCTGTAGATGTTGGAGATGCTGTCAAACTGGACTGCAGGAGCCACAGGAAGGCAGAGCAAGCTCAGCAGACACAGGTGCTTCAGAGGAGAGAGTGGTCCAGATGCAACCATTCTCTACAGAAAATAGACGGGCCGGGGAGTTTTCAAAGATGCATGGCTTTTCGCTGGGGCAGTTCTAGTTAGGCTGAGTGCTATTTTACAAACATCGATTCCCGTCTCCAACATATAAGCTTGCACTTTCCAACCACCCATCTGTCAGAATTTTGTTCAGTGTGGTCAAAGCAGCAGTGTTTGTTTTTAACCTAATCTTCTCCTTAGAAATGAATGACCCACTTTAGATGAAACATTAAAACAGCCTGAGGCATATTTTCAGCTTTGAAACCCCCAGCTTGCACAGTTAACGTACAGATCAACTTTGGAGCAGTCACAGAGGAACAAGGTTCTGAAACTAGTGGCTCTAGTGTAGCAATGAGGCTGGATTTAATGACAAGATAGCAGAGTCAGTCCAGCAGTCAGGCTATATGATTTTTAGCTTCTCTGTTTGTTTTGTGTACCACAGATGTGCCATTGTCTTGATGCTGGAAGGCTCAGAGATGGCACAAGACCTGTACTGCACCAGAAGGTTTCACTGGCAGAGCATGGAGATCCCCAAATACTATTCTCTTTTTCTCTTCCTCTCCCAAGGCCAAACCAGGCTTTAGCTCGGTTGTGCTTCAGCTCCAGACTAATTTTTATTTCTTACCTCTGAAGAAGACTTCAGCATGTAGGAAAGACCTTACCATATGGATTCTCATGCTCATCCCTATCTTCAAATTTCATCTCTTACTCCTTAGAGTAACCCTTTAACCTGACTCAGAAAACAAATCTTTATCAGAAAGCACCTGCTTTCTCTCTCACCAGGCTCCCCAGCAGAGCTACTAGGCTTCACAAAGCCTCTTACACATCAGCCCTGGTGCTACCAGTCTTAACGCTTTGAGCGTTGACCTGCTGATTTCTAGAAATCCAACAGCCCTGGCTGCCAGCCAGACAAACATCTGGGACAGAACTCTCAGTCTTGTGCCTGATGATGATGCTGTCCCCTTAGAAGATGCTGTCCCCCTCATCTCTTGCTGTCCTCACGTGAGGGCAGCACAGTTCCGGGTCAGCAGCAAGGGACTGGTATGCAAGGCTGACTGCCCAATTTTCTGGACTTGCCAGGGTGCAGGATCAGCAAGCAGAACACAGGCAAGGTAAAGGTTTTTCATGTTGAACTGATAAGATTCAGACTCCCTTTCTTAAGATTTTACAAATTCCTACAAAATAGTGTATGCTGAAAAGGGGGGTCTTTTCCATTTTTTAACTTTCTTCATGCTGAAATCACTACTGATTCTAGATACAGGTGGGAGATAAGTGGAACTGAGTGGAAAAGGAGAAAATCCCAGAGACAGCACTGGAGAGGAGGACAGATGTTATAAGGGATGACGGTGGTTTTTTCTACCTCCCACAAGAAGCAAAGAAATTAATGGGAGCCCTGCCAGCAGGGTGGGATGGATGCAAGTGGGAACCTTTTGGCTGTAGAGGTGGTATAGGCCCAAAGGGACATTCACCTTGAATCACACCAGAGCCGGACCACCTGGTTACCCTGAGGGTCTGCTGCCAAGGGTAGTGAGTGTGTGCTGGGACCAACCAGATCAAGCCAAACCAATGCCGTGGTGCAAAACTGTCTGACTGCGTGCCAAATTCAGGAAGGGAAATCTGAGTCTTGCCACCTGCTTTGTGGGCTGCGAGGAGAAAAGAGATCTAATCCTGTATACAGCTTTCTTTGTGCTCACGATTTCCCTTGGTTTGGAGGTTCTCCATTCTTCCACTTAAATCTCTGCCAAGTCTCACTCCATTTGAATTAATTTTAAAGGCACATTTTAAAGTCTCTCAGAAAGGGTTTCATAATGTATTCCAACAGGAGCCATTGGAAAAAAAATCCCCTCCTTTATTATCCCAGTTGGAGAATGCTCTGTTTCAGTGCTCTATAAAATAGTTGTGTATCATGCCCAGAGGGTCTTTGCTGCACATTAAAGCCCAAGGTGGGTGAAATGTCAGCTACAGTTCAGCCAAGATGGGATTCCTTAGGTTTTGAAATGCAGTCTGTGGCTTCCTTAATGTCACTCTGTCCTCCAAATGGCCATAAAATGGACACAGGGGGCACCAAAAGATGAGGCATTAACATCAGAGGCTGTGTTCATCCTTCCTCAGTCTGGAATGTCATTGCTCCTAAAACATTACAACTGGCAGACAAGCCAGATGCAGGGACCAGCTCTGTTAGTAGAAAGCACATGGAGAGGATACGTATCATTGCCCCATGTCTGCTAGAGGCTAATTTCTGAGAAAATCTCATAGAATTTTACAGGTACCAGCTGGTAAAACCAAAAGGTTGATGACTGGGATCAATGTCTACACAACATTCCCATTCATAGACCTCAGCTGCTCTTCTTCCCAAGCAGGTTTGTTCCCAAAACACCATGTGGAGAACACAAAGCACACTGAAGAAAGATTACTCCTCTGTAACAGTGAAGAAGCAGGGAAGAAAAGGCAGGACTGACAAGAGCTGAGTTCCTGTCCTCAGCACTAGACTGGGTCCAACTCAGAGCCCAGGAGCTTACTCCCTTGAGTCTGGCTGTGACATTGTCCTGTCTGAAGCCATGCCCAATGCATCGCCTTGGACGTGTGCCTGGCTAATGGATGGGACCCACTGTCCTCTGATGACAGGAGACAGACATGAGGAATGAACCTCACGTAGTTAATCCTCTACCTTTCAAGTGAACAAAAAGCTCTGTCAACAGTCCTCAAACAAAAGGAAAAAATAAAAGGATGGTTTATATTTAGCGGATGCTGTGGAACCTGCAGGCTGCATGCTAATTAGCTGGGACAAGTAACAAGCTCAACTTGAAGCATGGGGAAGAAGAGAGGGTCTAAAAAGAAAAATTTATCCAAACTGTTAAGACTGCAGAAAATTATTTGTGCTGGGTTGTTTGTTTGTTTCCTTGATTTTATGGGGAAAAACATCATAAGGGACTTCAACAGATGACAGTCTGGTAAATACCTGGTCTGACAGAGAGCTGTTCCTTTTAACATGCACCGTTCCTCTTCAGGATTGTCATTGTGTGGAGACCAACAAGGCTGTGAATTTGTGCTGCTGACTGTGATCATATAGCATAGGCACACAGCTTCCTGACCCCTTCATTTACATAAGGGCTGTGTGTCATCTCCAGGAAGGAGGAAATCAAGGTTAGCATCTGGCATCAACCCTAGCAGAAAAGTCATGGTCAGTGCTGTGATATCCATGAGTACCATGTCCCATGTAATTTCCAGAGATTCATAAGGCTGTACATAAGGGGTAAGGATGAGTCTCTGCTTTCATTTGGCTTTTACTATAGAAAGAATAGTGGTCCCCCCTGAAACGCGGTGGCATTGTAGTAAGCTCTCCAAGCAACTATCTCACCTTAGGAAGCTCTGCACCTGAACAGAAGGCCCACTTCCCAGGGAAAGCAGAGCAGGGTTCCTCCTGGAGTCAGTGGAAGAAGGAAAGAGAATGCCTTTCTATTTCCCTGCCCAAAGGCCTTTCTACTCCTCTTACCTCAAATATTAATTCAAATATGTCTCGTCTGGTCTACTCAAGTCAAGGTAGGCCTCTGGTTTGGTCTGCCTACGGCTGGTCTGATGACCTTTGTTTGAATCTGGTCTGGTTTAGCCCTAACTTAGCTTTTTCTGTTTTCATGGAGTTTGGTTTAGTTAGATTGCTTCAGCATCCCTCAGCAACTCATGACCAAAGTGTTTTTCCAGGTTAGCAGGTTCCTCCACATGAAACCCCAATGAACAAAAAATGAGAAAGAAGTTATTTTCTGAGCAGGCTCAAAACCCTAAGGGAAAAAAAAAAAAAAAGGAAAAAAAAAAAGGACCAAAAACCTTTAGGATAAATTCAGATCATTGCAACCAGCCAAGCTAACAATGGGCTCAGCCGCAGCCTTGGAAAACTCAGCACTGATCTCTTAGGAATGACAATACGATCAGCTGCTGCTTTAATCAACAGATTGAACACAGCCGGGGGGCTCTTCCAATTTGCTTTAGGTTGACAGCTTCCAGAGCATTTCCTCCAGGGCACGGTTAAACCTAACCTCTCTGTTCCTTGCCTGGAAAGGGAGGATGGACATCCCCTGAGGGTACCAGCATGGTATTGTCCACAGCTCAGGGGGAGAATCATCTCTTTCCAAGGGCTGGGGTGAAACCATGGAGGACATCACAAAGTTTTGAAAAAATCAGTCTGGACTTACCCTATCAGAGTGTAGCAGGAAAGAAGACCACCACATATTTGTGATCTACCACACACTCAAGTCTCACATCTCACAACCACACTTAGCAGATTTCTGCCACAGAGGGAGGAAGGAGGTCTGTCATCTGGACATCAACGAGGAAATAAGCCCTTATGCCTCTTCCATCTTCCAAAGAAAAGATGCAGTGTGTGGGTGCTTGAATGCAACCACTTAAGGACTCAGACAGCTCTGAAGTTTGCAGAGTTACCTTTTGCACTGTGTGAATGTGGAACGCCTCATATATACACAGGCTTTGGAGCTCCTTGTATTCCAGTGACCTTGCTGTCTGTGAGACAAAGTCCCAGCTCAATTTGAGATGTTCTGGCACTTTGTACACCAGACCAAGGCAAAGGGAATTGCAGTCTAATGAGATGCCGGTCCCAACTGGGATGCTGTTCAAGGAGGGAGCGGGCAAAGGAAGCTCTGACAGTAGAAGGCAGAGAAATGAATAGGAAGAACAGCAAGGCAAAGTGACAGAGACCTGTTGCCTCCCCAGATAACAAGGGGGCAAGGAATGGAAATGAGGTATGGAAGGCACAGGGATAACGCAATAAAGGTTAATGTAGACGGGATGCTGCCTTGAACAGATAGCACAGTTAAAACCAGGTGAGCAGCTGGTGCACTCCAGAAATCTCCATGACTGCTGAAACAAGAGACACCATGGTGCAGGAGAGACTGCTGGGGTAGAAGATCATGGGATAGAAAACAAGAGCTGCAGCAAGCGGGAAACTGCATCACTGTCACTGAGCATGCAGTGTTACTGGGTTACACTTCTGTTGGGGGCGATCATTTGCCCAGGAACCCAACCTCTGCCAGATGCTCTGCCACATCTCAGGGGATCTCCACAGCAGACAGTGGTAGGTAAAGTGGGCAGACGAGAGTGGCCAGTGAATCCAGCATGCAAGTGCACTGAATCCAGAGGTATCCTGTGAGCCTCCTAGAGTAGGGCAGGGCCTGGGGGCAGGGGCATTGCTCAGGAGTCGGGGTAGTTGTCAGGAGAGAGTGGGACTGGTGCAGAGTTCACACCATCTGCACAAAGAACAGAGGTTTGGACAGAGAGATGTGGGTGAGGCAAGGGGAAAACACGACTGGGATGCAGATTGCACTGAGTACAGGATCCAACCCCTGCTTCCAGCTTGGGGTCTCACACCCCCAAAGTCTTCTGCCTCTGGGATCCTGGACTGGCAGAGTCCAGAGGGGCATTTTATCCAGCAGACCTTGCCTGGAACAGTGACGCACCTTGGGAAGCCACATCTGGCCTTCCCCCCAACCTTTCGCCCTCCTTCCACACCATCCCCACCAGTCTGCACTCACTGCCTGGATCCTTTCCTGCACAAATCATTTTCTTGAGCAAACACAATTTACAGGGATGGAGGGGGGGAGCAGGCTGCAGAAGGGAAGGCTATTACTGTTCTCTCTGGGTAAAGTGGGCCTCATTACGAGCTCTCTCCATGGCTGGTCAATACTGCTTCCCCAGAGGCTGAGGGACATTTCATTATTCTTCACATTACCTTGTTCATCTCCTCCTCGTTTCAGGGGGTATTTATCGAACGCTTTGCATAAGCAGCTTTGGAGCAGAACAGCACACAGAAAGTATGGACAGAAAATACTCTTGACTAACATGGAGTAAGCAAATGGGGTCTCCCGGCATTGTCCTCCCTGCCAGTAGCCATCATCTCCTGCCATGGGTGTTATCACCATCATTATCCCATGCTGCTGGAGAAACTAAGTTCCTCTTCCAGCTCTGTCCCAGCACTACATATGGAGACAAGAGGTAGCAGTGATGAGGGAGCAGAGTCTGCTTCTGGCTTCAGACCCAAACTACAGAAAAAATCTTTTGTCTACACTATAGACAGCACAACACAAGCCCTGAGATGGGCTGAACACAAACTCATAAAGCAACTTCTGTTCAGATTACAACAAAATGTGTTAAACTGCTGCTCGCCATGATTATTTTCCAATTACGTTTCAGTTTAGCTCAATTACTTTCCCATTGCTGCTCAGTGAATCTTCTCCTTTTTTCCTCTAAATCGCTGCTCTGTGTTTTCTCCCCCTGAGGCCAGCTCCGCCATCTGACCCTCTGACCGAGCAGCAGAGACCAGGTTCTAAGCAGCCCATGGATCTTCAGCTGGGCACTTGCTCTCACAGGGGCTGGGGTACTGCGCCAGCCACCTCTCTGGGGAGTGAAGTTCCTTTATTCACCCTTACTTAGGCCCTGCGAGCTTCCTCCTTTCTCCATTCCTGGTCCTGGGTCCCTCCTTTCCCTGACACTGGATCCAGGGCACTGCCACACGTCTGGAAGGCTCCTGAGCCCAGAGGGCTCAAAGCAGCCCTTCCCCTTGCAAGACAACAACAGAGTTCAGTGAACATTAGTTCCTTTTTCCTTTTGTTTAATAGCCCTCATCTCTCTCTCCCTGCGTTTGCATGGGCCTGGGCAACATAGGGATCTCTTTTTGTTTTGGAAGAATCCATGTTTAGGAGGTTGATTACAAAAACTGTAATTCTATGGCCCTCCTAATGTTAAATGGAACAAAGGTTAATTGATGTGATTATGGCTCATGAGCTGAATTGCAGTCCTTAGTGGGATGGATGATTTCAGGCATATGGGCTGCAATTATTTCTCCCCCTTGGCTCATCGGGGTTTTGCTAAACCCATAGTAGGGACCTAATGATACTTAATGGCATGAAGATAAAGCAGTTAATAGTTACATAACTCTCTAAAGTTTAGTGTGTCTAAAACTGAGCTGACTGCTTCAGGGTGTTTTTTGAGCAATGGACATAAAAGTGCAATAACAGTCATATCAATTAAGAGCAGAGCCCCATCTCACTCAACTCTCTCCAACTAGCAGCAGATGAAGGCAGGGCAAACGAACTGCCAGATTTCCCCAGATTACTCTCCCAGCCACCTTTGGCTTCAAGATGTCCTGGGGCACACGTTACATTCCAGTGTGTAATACTTCATGATGGATTTTTCCTCCAGAGTTGCCCAGTCACATTTGGGATGCTCCAGATGTCCCCTCCTCAGGCATTTCACAGCTCAGCAATGCCCCTGTTGTGGAGCCACCTCCTCTAGTCTTTTCTGGAACTGTTGCCTACCCATTCCCACTGAGCCCCTCAGTCCTGATGCTATGAATGAACGATAGTGCTTTGTTCTCCTTCTCCATGGTACTCATGATTTCATAGTTTCTCACCTGTCTCCTCCAGAGCAGGGGAGTCCTAGTCCAGTTAATAATTTTTCACACTCAATTGATCATCCTTGCTGCTGCCCGGCTCTGAGCCTTTTTTAGCTCTATTATATAAACCCCACTTGAACTGGAGAAGCCAGAACTGTATACCCTACTCAGCACATGGGCAATGGCATAATGATCTTCTCTGCTTTGCTTTATTTTCCTTCCTATGGCCAGGCTAGCAGGAGCTTCCTCTACCTCCACAGCATCTCATTGAACTGCCACGCAACAGGCTCAAAAGGTTCACACTGGGTTCGCAGCAGATATATGGCCCACTGTTGTGTGAGACGTGAATAAAGAGCTTCAAGAAACCTAACAGACCCTCCTACCACTCAGATATAAAAAGAAACTCTTGCATTCAGGACTTCCAAATCAATTAATAGTGTCCTCGGAAACAGCTCATTCATTACTGTCAGTTCTCCATAAAAGCTATAAATCAGCTTGAATTAGAGCAAAATATGCATGACTGGTGCTGAGTTATGCCCAGATACAATTCTTACAATGTACATAAAGCACAGTTATAGAAAAACCTATAGATTTTCCTTGGATCTTTCCTCTTTACTTTAAAATCCTCTCTGGACAGAGAACAAGCACAGGGACTCTAAGCCTCAAAGGAATCCATATGCGAGAAGTAAGAAAAACTAAGCAACTGTACTTTCTCTCATGGTGGGCACACTTCAGCATTACAATTGCAGTCACTTATCCTCCTATTATAAGAACACAAGTAGTCATTCTGGATATACAAATATTGAAATTCCACACAGTATTTCCATGGCTTGCTGGAAAGAGCATTTCTTCCAGCAGGCACTGGGATTTCAGTTGCTTCCTCTGAATTTCAATGGTGACCATGCAGATGAACAAAATAATGCACATTTTTGATGGCACATTTGGCTAGAATGGCATTAAATTTACAAGAATAAATCCAATTAGTAGAACTGTTCAGTCCCCAGCATTTAACTTATTTACACCGAATAAACACATCAGACAAGCCCCACTCTAGAGATTATGCACACATGCTTGGCAATGGGAATGTACTCCTTGGTGCATGCGAGTATAATAGAAGGAAATGAATATTTTTTTTCTGCAAAATAATCATTATTTTGCATTTATATCGAATGCTATATTCAAGGATCTCAAAGCACTTAATAGGTGAAGAGTGATACAATCCTGCCTTTTATTCATCTTGAGCACTTGCTTATATGGACTCCTACCCCAGTATTTTACTGGCTGCGGTAAATAGGCCCTGAACACAGAATTCCAGCCATCCTGCGGGCACCTTCCCTCTACCCAAGAAAAGGCATTCCATGACCATGGATGCCACAGAACAAGCAAGTAGACCTGAGGGTACACACTGGCTTGTCACTGGGGCAGAGCTTTGTGCAGGAAAACTGCTTGGGTGGTGCTGTGGAAGGTGCCAGACTTCACTGGTACCTTCACTGGAGGAAGAGTGATAACGCCCAGAAGATCCTGCCAAACTGTCCCAGTAGAAGTTGTCTCCAAATCCAGACACTGTTTTAACCTCAAAGGGCTTTGGCACAGAGATGCAGGGTGTCCAATCCAATCTTATTTTCCATTTTTATATGCAGACCTTTTTCCCTTACTGCTAACAGTGACCAAGAGGTGAGTTAGCTTCACATTCAGCCCCTGCTATATCAACAAGGCAAAGTGGTTTTGTTGGGGCAATACGCTCATTCTCACCTGCTTCCTGACAGCCTGAGCCAGGAGCTTGCAAACTTCTGCTATTACCTTTAGATTTCTCTTGCATCCCTCCTCTTCATGCTCACACGCCTTCATCTCTCCTCGCTCCCAGCAAGAGCTGCTCTCCTCTAGAGAAAGAAGAAACCCCAGCAGATGCTCACGCTTCTCATATAGGGGCTGAAAGGAGGGGTGGAGACAATGTGGCTGGGGCTCTGTGGGTTGCTGTCTTCATTAGGGAATGCAAATGGGACTGTTTGAACCCATTTCACAAATGGCTGTCACAGCGTGGCTGACTGATGCATAGCGAGGGGGTCACTCTGAACTTGGCAGCGGAGAAGAGCTGCATAATACAGACTGGCTCTTCCCTCCCTGCTCTCCACCACTGCACCTTTTGTTTTCAGCATCACAGGCCTCCGCTTTGCTTCCAACTAATGGCTCCTTTGGCAAGACCCTTCAATAGGCTGTTTGAAAGGCAAAGCTCTGCTGCAGAGGGAAGACGAGATTAAATGGGAGGAAGAGACAGGGGGGAGGATGGGGAAGGCAGGTGGACATCAGCAACGAGATGGGCAGGAGAGATGGCAGGATTAGAAAGCAGGTTGGAAAAGGCAGTGAGGAAGAGACAGAAGGAGGAAAGGAAGGATCATTTTCAAGTTGCTAATTGCATGCTCCTGAGCATACCCTCCTAAGCATGCCCACAGACACTGGGGACTCTGGCCATGAGCGGAGAGGGGAGCAGAGAAGGGGGGCAGGCAAACAAGCTGTAGTCCCAGTGGCTGGACAAAGGGTGCCTCCCAAAGAGATGCTGTTCTCATTCCTGCAAACAAGATGCTGGTCACTTGGTGCTCTGATCTCCCAAACGAGGACTCCCTTCCCTTTTCTCCTTACCATAAAGCTGATCTTGTTTCCTGTCCTCCCAGCCCCCTTGGAAGAAGGGTGCCTAGGAGAGATCCCACTCCTTTGGGTGCCAGCAGCATTTGAAGGGAGGACGGCCACAGCAGAGCAAAACCCCAGCCTTTTCTCTTCTCTGCAGGTTCATTTGCTCAATCAAGCCTTGGCCACAGCTCAGCAGAGATGCCCAGGGTCACTTTATCTTGCTTGTTTGTTTGGGCAGCCAGTCAAGCAGCTAGTAGCAGAAACAACGGGATTTTCTCTTTTGTGTGTGCAGGCAAAATTAAATGCGGTTTGAACTCACTGCTGGATCTGCACCAAATGAGACCCCCAGGGCATGAGCTGTCAGGCAGCAGAGGAGGCACCACCCTTTCCAGCACAGCAAGAACTTTCCCCACCAGAGCAGCACAGGCAGAGGGGCAGGGAAATGGCCCCTGCTCCTTCAGATTGCTTGCTGCTAGAAGATTGCCAGCGCTGCCAGCCACAGAAAAGGCTGGTGGCCTCTGTCCTGCTTCCTCTTCTCCCTGTGGCAAGAGCAAGAGGCATGGGATGCCCACTTCTGCATGCTTGGGGATGCACTTCCAGCACACATAGATATGCCCATTCCCTCCCCAGCCTCCTAGGAAACCTGGGTGTCCCCCACAAAACTCACTGGACTCAGCCCCTCTCATGGCTTCTGCTTTGCACTAGCTCCAGGACCATATGGGTCTCCTTAGTCATCTCTGGGAGGAACGTTTGGCATTGTCCAAAGGCAAGGTTCACCTTGCAAAGAGGCCGGGGGTGGTTTCCAGGAGTCGGAGGCTCCCTCCTCTTGGCTGACTGCCCTGGGAAATCCAGTCCCTGGCTGACTGAGCAGCTGACTGATGCCTTGCTATGCTGCACCCTGAAGTGTGCAGCAAAGGAGAGGTACTAAATACAGATCTGCTCTGCAGACATGATTCACACTCCAGCAGGGTCATTCTGCTCTCTGTACGTGCTCAGGAGTTGCTTTTCTGAGCCCACTGTTTTCCCCTGCTGCTGTCCTTCCTACCCACCCCACTCACCCACCTGCCAGAGCTGCCTAATGTGACCATAAAGATCATGCAATCTGTTCCAGTTGTTAAAGCATTTCTTGTGCACAAGTTTCCTGTTCAAAACACCTCCAGCAGGTGCCAAAGCTGGCAGCTCCTGCCCCTTCCCAGCCAGGCTTGGTCCAGCAGGCGATCACTCCTTAATCCTCCCGCATGCTCTGCTGGCTCCAGCTCAAGTGCTGAACCCCAGGACTAATGCCTGCCAAGGTTCCCATGTGCAGGTGAGGAGCACAGGCAGGAGACCCCCTCTACAATTTGGGCTGTCCCCCTGATTTTGTAGCTGGAGCAGCTTGGGGTCAAGCAACAGTCGAGACAGGCTGCGTCATTTTCTGCTGAAGATGCTTGCTCCATAATCCCAGCCTCATGGCAGCCTCAAATCCATGAGGTTGCTCTGTGGAGCAATTGGCTGGGAGCAAAGTCTCCCTCCAGCCCTTTGCGCTGGCAGAGGGGTCTGAGGACACCTCGGTCTCTGTGAGTGCTGACAAAAAAAAAAACCCAAAGATTGAGCAAGTCTCCAGGCTTGTCAGGGAATGAAGTGTGCTTAGCCAGCTCCATTGCTCAGATGAGCAATCCCTCTTACCCCAGGACCAGGAGAAGGAAGGGGTTGATAGAGGCCTGACCAAGCCCTCTTCTCATCTGCCTCTCCACCTCCCAGCATGGTGCCATGATGGCTGTGAGGCTAAGAAAAACAGCCAGGGCTTTTTTTTTCAAGCACATGTCACATTTCCAGGGCAGGGAGACTGCAAGCCTCTTAGGAAGGGGTTCAGAGATGTCCTAATTCAAGGCCCCCAGCCACCTTCCACAAGGGGCCCTGAGTCTGGGCTCTGAGGACCCCTCCTTCTTCCCAGGGGCGTGTACAAGATAAGTTTTGTTGGAGGGAGCAGCACCTCACAGAGGGAAAGAGGCAGCGAGGAACTCATTAGGAGGGAAAAATCAAAGCTGTGTGTATGCTAATGGCGGATGAGGTGAGGGAAGGCAGCATCCCAGGCAGGCAGGAGGGTCCCCTTCCTCCCGCTCCCTCGGGGGTTCATTACAGGCTGGTATTTGCGAAGCGGCACAGCCGTGCGATCCGGTGTCACTCCCTGCCACCCTGCATATCGACAAATCCCCTCCCACGGGAGCCCAGTTAATTTGCTTCCCATCTATTGATCCCTGTGGCAAGTCACCATTAGCAGCAGCTCCGCCTGCCTCCTCCTCCTCCTCGCTCTGCTCTGTGCTGGGGAGGAAGGGGAGCGGTGGGCTCATTAATGGAGAGAGGCATTTAGGGGCGACTGGAGATGAAAGGTGCCAAATTGCTCCCTGGGCCCACTCCCCATCAGAGAGAGACCCTTCTCATTTATAAGGCTGGCAGCATCCCCCTGATTAGCGAATGCTTTCAGGCTCCCTCTCCCCTGCACTCAGCATATTGATTAGCCTTTGTTCGCTGCTTTATGAACCCGTTTGTTAATGGGCTGGGAGCTTGTAAACGCGCATTGGATTTCCTTTTAAATCTGCCTGAATGAAGGAACCACTGAGTGTTTACAAGGGGGAGAGTTACAGCCCTGCCACTACCACTAGCAAACTTTGCTGGTGGCTGAGAGTGGGCTCACACCTTCCCTGCCGCACACTCCCATCCCACTCTGCCTTGGCCAGGGCACAGTTTGCTGATGGAGATGAGGGGATGGGACCAAGGAGGTTCAGGAGGCTCCTGACCTTTTCTGGGGCTGCAGAAGGGAAAAGGGCACACCACAGCTTTCACCCTGAGCGTGGATGGCACTTTTTTCTTCCCTCTGTTTTTGCTCTGTTGACTCTGCCCATTGGTGTCAGCTCTATGGTGCCACCCATGGGATGTTCCTCCGCCTCTCACTGACATTTCTCTCTGCCAGGTACCAGCAGCATCCCTGCTCTCTGCCCCATCCCCATCACTAGGAGGAAGGAGAAGGCACAAATTCCTAGGGAGATAGATGGGGAGTGCTCTTGGACAAGCAGGCAATTCATGGCAAGTAATTTTCTAAGCAGCTGACAGAAAAAAGCAGATAATATATGTATGTAAGGGAGGGCCCCTTCCAATGCCACACACCATGGTCCCATGGACATGGCATGAGAAGTTTTGGGGGTAATGCCAGAGCCTTGACACAAGCCATGACAGATCAGACCTTGCAGTTGATCCTTTTGCTGTCAATCATAAAAAATACATTTATCTCCCCACTCTGCAAGTCACTCCATTACTTTGAATGCTAACTGGATTCAGTGAAATGGCAGATGGCTGGCTTTTCCCCCAGGAGGAAAAGAGGCTGAGTTGCGTGATATATATTGCACGTTCAGTTGTATTTACTCAGCTGTAGATCTGCCTGTCCCAGACTTTACAAGGCCATCCATCCTCTTACTATCAGACACAGCCAGGATACCATCGCTTACTCCTAAAAGTTTGATAAAGCTGGGTCCAAACATTACAGCCCAAGGTGCTCCTTCCACTGGTTAAACCCTCCAGTTTCAGGCTTCACAACCTCAACTTCTTTTCTTCGCTGCAGTTTGATTTATGTGCCAAACTACAGGATTTCTTTTCAATGTCACCAAAGTGGATATTTCAGGGTCATTTTGATTGCAGATTTTCCAGTTTGGAACTGTTGGAGTGTCCCTCATGGAGCTCACAGCAGCCTCCGATAGGAGGGAATCTCCTCTACCCAAAGATACATCTCTGTTGTTCAAGCTAAATGTCATTCTTTCAGTAGAATGTCAGTATAAAGCTATTAGAGCTGCTTGAGCAGGCTATTGCAGGGAAACATTATGGCTTGTACTAAGCTAATGTATTGCTTTTTCTTGCAATACTCCAATGTATTGCTTATGCTTGCAGTTCACTGGGTCTTTCTGGGGAGCCACAAGCTCAAACTAATATTGTAGATGTGTTTTCCAGGTACACCATAGTGTTACCTGCTTCCCTTATTCAGAAAGCAGGAATGTAAATGCAACTTGATGCAGAGTTCTTGGCACAATAAAACAGTAATAAAACCAGGATTCTCCAGACTCCACATTGCTAGGAAAGTGGGAATCTGGTTTATACAATTTAAATGGGCAAGGTTCAGGACTTTCAGCACTCTGGCTTATGTCTTGGAGTTCTTGTCTTGACCAGGGAAGAATTTCTGGGACATAACAGGCATGGGAACAGCATCCCTTGTCAGAGCAGAGTCCCACCTCCTAATTTGGAGTCTCCTAGTGCAATGGGCTCCAGTTTTCAGCTGATTCCTGTTTGATCCAAGTATTCATTGGAGACTTTCTGCCTTTCAGGCAGCAGGGATCTTCATCCTCATACATCTTGCTCAGATCCTGCAGGACACAGCATGTGGTAAACAGCAGAAATCCCACCCAGAGGGACAGAATATGCACAGTCATGACATTTTCTTCCCCACCAATTGCCATGTACCCAGCACATACCAAAAGCAGAGACATTTTATTCATAGACTTCTTGCCAGACTGAAACCATCTTCATCAGTGTGGCAAGACACAGATCCCAAAGAGATTCACAGGGCAGAGTCCATTCTCTGGCTCTGCTGTTTTAGAAATCCCACTACAGAAGTAGTTGGGGATGTGTAGGGTTTTTTTTTCTTTTTTTTTTTTTTTTTCTACAGGGCTGCATCTACTTATTATTCCCACTGAAGAAGGAAGCCTGTGCTATCCTCTGGACTATGCTTGTCCACATCCTTGGCCGAGTCCTTGGTTGGCTCCGGAACAGGAAATCTGCTAGGAGAACACAAGAGCAGCAGGATGTACCTGTGTTGATTCAGTAACAGGTATTTCCAGTCCGGTGGGAGATTTCCCTCTGGATCAGTATTGATTTCTGCATCCCGGATCAGCTTTAGAAAGAGCCGTCTTTTGCATTTTGTGAAGTTACAGCGCTGATGATTGATAACCATCCAGGATCTCCTGGTGCTTTCTGGAAGAAGGTCTTTAGTAGTCTCTCATGCAAGTTAGGTGTCAACCTCATGGAGTCCTGAGAATTGTCATAAAAGGCACATTATTTGCTGAGATTTCCCTCAAATCAGTGTTCTATTATTTATTCATGGAAATGAGGTATCACTTTCTTACATCACTACAAGAGCAAACACAAGCCAACGCAGAACTCGTGCTTCAGCTAAGGCGGAAGATTTACAAGTTTCTTATCAGATGACATAGCTGTTCCAGGCTTACAGATGATGCCCAGATTCCACTAAGACTCCCAACTCACCTTGAAACCCAAAGATAAAATCTGAGTGAAAGAAGTTTTGTTGATCAGCAGAAAACAAATTTTGTGAAGGCTTTCTGCTAGATTTGCAATGCCAAAGGGGGCCTCATGAAGACTATTCTCTAACTATGGAGCTGAAGACCTCATCTGGGGATTTTTCACTTTCCTATCTGGAAACATAGCAAAAGAGTCAAGATCCTCAATGCCAAGTAATTTAAAGATGGGACAAATTTGCAGCCATCTGTAGCAGAACTAGGAAGAAGTCATCTAGAGACTTGTACCAGGATGCCAGAGAATGGACTTGTGGCTTTCTCCTGTGAAGTTTGCCTGTGCTTTGCTATCTTTCAAAAAATCCAGAACAGCTGCCACCTAAATTTTCTTTTTCAGTGCATAAGACATGAGGAAGGGACATGTTTGTGCATGCAACCCACAGATAGCCCAAAATGTACCAAGATGCTCTTTAGAGGGGTCTTGGCTGGAAGTCAATTGCATTTTTATGAAAGGTTTTGCCTCCTGAGACTTTGAAAACATGTTGCATTTCCTCAAGGGTAACTCCTTTCCTAGAAGCTGCGGCAAGGTCTCTGGAATAAACTCCACCAAAGAAGCACTGTAATTTGTCAGTGCCTTCACTTCTGCCTGTAGCCTGTCCTGCTGCAGCATCCCAATCCATCCACCCACAGATCCAGTCACATTTAGGCAGGAAAAAGATTACGCAAGTTCAGGGGACCTTTGGAGCTGACTTTCTGAGAAAACAAGTTTGTTCTTTACATCCATTTATTTTTCTCTGCAAACCAGAGATACAGAGATACTTCTTGCCACCGCCCCTTCTGCAGTGCTCCTTGCCTCTGAGCAACAGCAGTGTGTTTTATCTGAAGTCTGCATCTTTGTCCTTCTTAAGAGTGCTTCAGAGTTATTACCATTGGGAGAGCCGAAGATCAAAAATAGGTCTGGTGAGGAGAGAGAAGTAGCTTAGCTGCTGCAAAAGAGGAAAAGGGAGAGAGCAGAGAAATACCTTTTCTTGACCAGAAATGACCCCATTCCCAACAGTCCCATTCAGGAAGAGTCTGGCAGTCGACTCTGGTGCTCCAAGCCTGGCTTGGTCCACACATTCAAGGTGAAGAGGCTTAGCTCAGAACTCCTGCTGTAGTGTCCAGGGACACAAATCATCCCTTCCTAGTCAGCTCCTAGCCAAAATTAGGAGTAGCTGGTCCTGAAGTAAAGAGCACACAGCACCGGGACTGCCCTTCTATTGCCTTGGAGATGCCACACAAACACTGCCAGCCTCTCATGGGACTACTTTCCATCTGGTGTGTCCTGTGAGTGATGGAAAAACGGCAGAACACAGATCCAGGAACATTCAAGGAGATAAGGCATAGCAAAGAGGTAGGTGAATAGTATAAGATTAGAGCATAAATTGGATTGGGGTAACACAGAGGTATCCTGAGTGCTATAAAAGGCCACAGATGGGGAGGCAGCCACGTAAAATGTAGTGGCAGTGTGAAAATCAAAGTCTGGCACTAACGCCTGTGATCTTTTTTAATCTATTGATTAAACTAGTGATCCTTTCCAGCTCTAAATACTACTAATCTGTTGCCCTGTGAATAAACTTGGAGCTGGGAAGGAATAGGTTTCCCTCTTAGGAACACTTTTCAAGCTTTTAGTGTTTCTATCATGCTGAAGTAGGCTTTTGAGTATTCTCACAGAGAGAAAAAAAACCCACAACAAAATTAAGAAAAAATCACAGAAGAGGTGACACTCCTCTAATAGCCAGGGAATCAGAGTATATGGAGGGGAACAGCACACCACAAGTTTAATTAGTACCCTAAATGCTAGGTTAGGCCACACCGACTCTTGCTATCTCTCCTAGTGGAGCTGTCCCACGTGATAACAAGTAATTAGGAGAGACCCAAGCCACATAACACACCTGCAGAGACAGAGAGACAGATAACCTGGTGAGACAGGATAAGCAGATGGAAGGAGCCTGAAGTCAGCCAGGAGAGCTGGGATCGCTTTCACTGGAACTGAGTCACCATCCAGACACACTGGGATCATCCTTGTGGATGTCCCCATTGCTAGACATTCCCTGATGACAAACACGCATGTGCAGATGTTGACTAGCATGAGCAATCCATTTTTATCTCCTCCTAATTCCCTCTGAATCATCCCCTACAAATAAAGACTTTTCCCTCCTCTTGCTTTTGTTGAAGTCTAGAATCATCCCAGCTCACTCTCTCCCCTCACGCCTGGGCCAATTTAGAGTGTTAATTAGTGATGAATTAGCAGCACAAATCCCATTTGGAGCCCCAGACCCACTATGATGAATTCCTACAAGGAACCTGACAAATCTTATGTTAATATCTTCCTTTTCTTCATCAAGCAATTACTTTTCACTTCATTTGTCTGCAAAGGCTGAGCCCACACCCTCAGCTCTGAGTGGCATGTGAGGTTCGGCTTTGTCAATTAATTATTGAGTGACTTATTTCACGCTGTTAGACTATTAAAAAAAAAAAAAAAAACAAATGTAAAAGCACCTCCTTAATTATTAAATTTCAACATGCTGGGCATTAAAGCTCTTAGAGGGAATGCTGACGCCAGCCATTCCCCTCCTAAACTTCCTGCCATCACCACCACAGATGTGTCCCTGCTTGGCTGTTCTAATCACAGTGGAACTTCACCTTGCTGTGAGGAGACCATAATGAGTCCGGCCCTGATCCAGAGCCTGATGACATCACGAAAAAGATTTATAATGTCTTCAGAGGGACATGAGTCCTTCCCAAAGACTGATGTGCTCTTATGGCATGGATGCTTTGGGGATCTACCACCTTTCTGATAAGAGAGTTAGGAGATTAACTAGGGTAGTTGAGACCATAGATCTTCCTGCACCAGGGTGATTCACAGATGTTCAGGACAGAAGAAACAGTTGATTATCTTCACCCTTTCTAATAGCACAATTTGCTGAACTTCAGTCAGCAATCCTTGAATTAAGCCCAGAAATGTGGTGTCTAGGCTTTTTTTGTTAATCAAAGAGCTGAGTCCCAACCTTAGTGCTACTAACTGTCCATACCCAAAGGGAATTACATTCATTCTTATCTGCCCAAGCTGGCAAAGTACAGGATTCAGTCCCAAGCAGCCTCCTGCTCCTGGTACCTCTACCTTGGATACCTCTCCCAGCATAAGCTCTTTCAAGAGGTGAGCTCTTGGCTGCTGACTTGCTGAGCTTGCAAAGAATAAGGGTTTGAAGCAGATGTTTTGCTTTTGCCTGTCAATTCTGCTCAGTGTCCCACTGGGGAGCTGTGGGCAGAGTCCTGAGTCACTCTGCATCAGCACCAAAACAGTTGACCCATCTCTGCATGCTCTCCAGCTGACTGCCAGAGTGACTGGTAGTTTCAAGTGACGAACTGTCCCAGGAGACTCAGCAATGGTGCCTTATCCTACAACCTCTTTTCCTAGCTTCCTCCCAGTCATCAAAAGAAAAACATCTCTTGGTGACAGAAGCAGCCTATGTGTCTCCTATTGAACCCACTCCCTGGTTTCACCCTGTCTCCTGCAAGCATTCAGCAGGAGGAAGCATCTGAGGACCTGCAACCACCATGATCTTGCATGCTCATCTCCCATTAGCAACAGTGATGCCTACACCACAACATCAAATACGGGGCAGCTGCTCACACCTCCTGTTGGCATTTGCTCAGTCCCAGCCCAGCTGCTGAGACTTCCACACTGCATCCATTTTTTATGGGGAACCATGCCTTACAAGCTGTTAGGAGGCCTGCCTGGCCCAGCCACACTCCAATGAAGGCAGCGCTTGGGTTCAGAGGAAGGGATAGTGAGGATACCTCCAGCCTGGTAGTGCTGCCCTTTCCTGTGCAAGCACCTGCAGTGAAGGCAACAGCTGAGTCCAGGGCCTCCAGCACAGCAGCACCCACAGCCCAGCCCCACGCTGCATGCTGGGCTGCTGAGAACAGCTACATCACTCAAGAGCGGAGAGCGAGAACAGCAGCAGGGCTGTGTGTGGGAGGAAAGGGGGGAAAAGGAGCAAAAGCAGCCTAAATTCCAGAAAATACTCCCTCCCTCTCCTCTATAGGGGATTAAAGACTCCAGAGCTGTCTGCCCACCAGTGGGCAGAGTCTTCATCACAGGCAGCAGAAACTGTAGGGCCTGGGACTTTTCTTTCAGTTCTGGAGCGGTAAAAATGCCTCTCTATTCCCTGCAGCTGACTTGCAAACCACAGCCTCGCACATCAGAGAGAAGCGAGCAATTAAAGAGACAAAGTGCTGAAAAATACATAACAAAACCCCTGCAAATGGGTACTGGGAGCCTCGAGAACAAAGGCAATGCGTGTTAATGACGAACATTATTTGGTTAATTTTTAATAGTCCATAACAGAAGCTATGGATGGGAGAAGCAAGCGGGTGTCAGGCAGGAAACCCTTTCTTCACAGTGTATTCCTTATTGGAGATGACAGCCTGGCCCCGCCCTTCTCATGGGCGACCGAGAAGATTTCAAGGGATGCAGTGCAGATGGGGTTTTAAGTTCTATGTATCAGCTCCCTGTACCCAGAAACATAGCCCAGAGACCTGAGAAAGTCTGGTTGGCAGGGAGCAGGAGGATCTCAGCTCATGATGGTTTCAGGAAGTTTAAGCTCAAAGACGTTGCTGCTTGGCCAGGGTGTGTCATGGAGTTGGTTGGGCCCCTTGCCCTGCTGTCTTGCTGCAGGAGAGGTACCCTTGCCATGCATATGCTGAGATACCAGAGCCAGGGATGTGCATACTGGCTCCTACTTGGGCATGTACACGTGTATCCCTGAGATTGCACCAGCTATTTCTAGGTATGCCCCAGTCTTTCCTCCTCCTGCCCTCTGTCATCATGGGAAGATCAAAAATACTGTCTTGCCCAACATGGAAACGCAGGATGGAGGGCAAACAGGACATTAAGGCCAAAGGGATGGGGAAAGGGACATGCTGTCACTCTGTGATGGAAACGCTCTTGCCTCTGTTTGCAGCTAGTGGAAATGCCAGTTGAGATCAGCTCTGACAATGCAAGCAGGGCAGGACATGCTAGCACCACTTTGATGTGACATGGACAGATTAGCAAGACCTCAGGGTGCTGCTGTGGTGACAGACAGCTTTGCTGCAGATGTGCCCCTCGGGGAGCTGCTCCCCACCTCGTCCCTCACAGCCACCCGTGCAGACAGAGCTCACTGCCATCAGGGTTCCCAAGGTGGTGTATTGCAGTGAGGGACAACTATGTAGGCTTCACATTCTTCCTCAGTGCCTTTGCTCACTCCTGAGACCTCCCTCGCTGACTTGCTACTCTTTGCTGCAAGCGTCCCCTCTCCTTTTGCTGACCTTGCCCCTCTCTGCCCCTCCATGAGCTAGCAGCCCCAGTGGCAGGCACCCTCCTGCACCCCTGGGCACCAGCACATCATGGTATGTGCATTTATAGCATGAGAGCAGCACAGCCCTCCACTACTACCCTTCACAAGCAAGCCCTGCACAGACATCATCAGAGCCCTTGCAGCTTGCCAGGCTGGGAAAGGAGAAGCAGACTGATCCTGAAGACATTCTGTGTTTTGCACAGATCCCTGGCTTCTCTATGAACTTCCCTTCATTCCCTCACTCTTCCCCTCTCCATCGTTGCTGTCTTCCCCATCATAGATAATGAGGATCCTAACTTTTGTGAAACTATTTTTTCTGCAATAACGCCACTATGTGAAAATCCCAGACAAGCTGAAGCAAATCAAGTCCTGGGATTTTGAGCTGAATCCCTCACCTCTCGTTTCACCTCTGCTGCGGGGTGGGTGGTATGGGGGTGTCCTCCAGCAGGTGCTGAGCAACACAAGCTGCTCTGCCTCTACAGACACACAGTTCATTTTGCTCACAGCACCACTGAAGGGGTCCCACACACCTGCATTCCCCTCCCCAGTAATACCCCATCCCCTGCTCTAGCCTCTGCTGCAGTGCAGGAGAGCAGGGGCATGGCAAAATGTAGCAGGGGCATGGCAGGGGCAACGGATGGGCGGCTGGGCATGGGTCTGGTCTGTAAGCATGCACCAAGAGTTGCTTTTGGCAATGGGATGGCCACATCTCAGACAGAACCATGAAACTTGGGATTCTCATCGAGCCACTTACTCAAGTCAAGCAGGAGTTTGGCATGGTCATCACACCCAGCCCCTGGGAGACACAGTCCCAGAGAGAGCCCATCACCTATTGCCCATCACCCCGCTATGAGCTGCATGTTGGTGTGAAGCAGGTGCAGGCCACTCATACAGCAGCTTCTGCACCCACACGAGTTGGTGAAGCCCAGAGGCGCCTCCACATGTGTTGATGCTTTCCTGCTTTCTTGCTTTCCCCAGTTCTCCCCAGGTACCTAAGTCCCCAGGACCACAGGGTCCCTCAGGGAGCATGGCAGTCCCACCTTCACAACAGGAGAAACTGGCACTGTGGCAGATCCCAGCCGAGGGGACTGCAGCTGGGACAGGAGAGGGAGGGGACACATCCTCCCAGGAGCTGCAGCCTGGTGAGATGCTGGGGAAAGGACTGTCAAAAACTAATTTAAAAATGTAGCTCTCCGCTTGATTTCATGTCTCAACATGTCACTAAACAGCAATTTAGTCATCCCCCCCACCTTTCACTGAGGCACTGACACTTTTTTAATAAAAATACGTAGAGGAGCTTCAGGCACTTTATTAAGCACACAGCAAGGGTGCTGGAACCCATGCCTCTGCCCCATGCTCCCTATTAGTGTAATGAGAGCTTGCAGGAGCAGAGGAGCCAGCGGAGCCCCTTCCACGGCTCCAGTTGAACACTCACGACCTGATTTCCCAGAGCACATGCCTGGCTTCCTCTAGAAATCATATCTTCAGCTGGTGCCCAGGGGTGGGCCCTGCCTAGGTGAAAGGTATTCAGCAAACCTGATCTGCCAGAAAGCTTATATAATTATTAGAATTTCTAATTTTTTTTTTCCTTTTTTATTTTGTCCTTCTTCTCTTTTTTAGTGTCCCCAAGACATGTTGCGATGCAGAAGCTGCTGCTGCCATGGTTACAGTCCCAGCCAGCTGATACCCAGCTCTCAGCTAGAGGATCTGGAGGGTGCTGAGCCCTGGGAGCCCGAATGCCATGCTGACCCTCTTCACAGGGCACAGGGCTGCCTGACATCATCCCCAGCTGACAGCTTCTCTAGCCACACCTGCATCGGAACTTCATTTCTGTGAACTTACTGCCAGCAGCCAGCGCAAGAGGGTCTGGCAACGTGACCAAGAGCACCAAGGGATTTGAATATCTGCTGGTGTTGGGGATGCCTGTCAGGAGGCAGTCCCCAAGCTGGCATGATGTGGGTGGCTGTTATGGGCTGGAGCTGAATGGCCAACTTCCAGGGCCTTCTGGTTCATTTTCTAGGCTGCTTTTCTCTTGTTTTCATATAAATATTTCTCTCCTTGTTACTCTCTCTGAGAGGAAAAGCCAGTCAGTGGTCAAGGAGGTGCCACAGCACGTCAGCTGATGTGACCCAAAGGCCTTTTCTTGACAGAGAAAAGCTACTGACCTTTCTCCACAGGCATCCTGTAGCACAGCTCAAACTTCCAGCTGACTTTTCTGGGGTTCAGGCTCCTACTGAGGTAAAGCGTGCTCTCTGTCATTCCACTAATGATTCAAAGCATAGCCTGAGTTTGGCTGTTTCCTTTGGCATCAGGGACCCCAAAAGCAGAGGGAAAATCTGTGTAATCAAAATGGGTGAACAGTTCATGGGATCCTCTATTCACCTCTTCCGGTGGCCTTTACGAGATCTAAGCTCAGTTCCCCAGCTAGACTATGAGATTAGATATTAGGAAGAAGTTCTTTACTGTGAGGGTGGTGAGGCACTGGAACAGGTTGCCCAGGGAAGTTGTTGATGCCCCATCCCTGGAAGTGTTTAAGGCCAGGTTGGATGGGGCTTTGAGCAACCTGCTCTAGGGAGAGGTGTCCCTGCCCATGGCAGGGGGGTTGGAACTTGATGACCTCTAAGGTCCCTTCCAACTCTAACCATTCTATGATTCTATGACATCAATTATTCTGGAAATCCTGACCTGAACCCAAACCAACAATCTTAAGGGAAGTCCTATTTTCCTCTCAGTTTCTCAGGCCCTCATCTACACCGCGGACAGCCCAACTAAATCTCAACCAACCTCTGGATGCTCATCCCTTAGCAGCTTTGCCCATCCCAAACCCAGTCCTGCATGCCTGACTCTGCTTCATCACCCTCAAGGCTGCTAGCTATAAGGTGGCAGGGCCATTTCCCTTGCCCAGGTCAACACAGCTAAGGGGTTAAGCCCAGGGCAGGCAGGCTGATGTCCTCTCCTGGCAGCAGCACCAAGACAAGCAGTGGGCAGCTGCTTGTGCCTCCCTCCTTGCAGGGATGGGGAGTAACTATGGTAACTGTCTCCGGCTGCATCCCAGCTCCATGTTTGCCTCTCCTCAATACTGCTTGTGTTTATCTTCGATGCTCCTTTTGCGGCTTACTCCTCCTTTCTCTCGGAGAAAGGCAGAAAGTGTAGCCTTGCAACGGCTTCTAACCTGCCCTCCCCGCACACATTGTTAACCACAGACTAGCTGATCTCTGCAGGTAAGGCATTACCTCGCTACACGCCTTCCCCACCCGTCACCTGAGAGCCCCTCCCAGGTCACAGCAGGGCTGGTTAACCACTGAAGCACAAAACAAGTGGCTGTGGATTGGCAGGAGCCTGGAGGTGGCAGCAGGCATCAGCAAGCACCACCCAAGAGCCACCCTGTGAGGGCTGGTGGGGTGGCACACCCACAGCTAGCATGTGGGCACACATCAGCCTGGATTTTTCTGAGAATCATCTAATCAAGCAATATAGGTGCCATCCTTAATCCCAGCATAACTTCATCCCCCAGCTGTAGAACAGGGTGACTGCGCTTCTCCTGCACCTTCCATCACGTTCCTCAAAACCTTCAGGGCACGGCCGCTGCTCCGTGCTGCAGCGCCTGGCACCAAAATTTATGCTCCAATCTCAGCTGTGACGGTTCAGGTAAAAATTTTCAAAAGCATCTAAATGACTCAGATGTTGAAATTGGATTTGGGAGGCACTTCTGAGAATGGATCTTGGGCTCTTGACAGTTTTGAAATGTTCCCCACAATAATTTAAGAATGTCTAAACTACCAATTAGTGCTTGATTAGGAGTCCTATGTTCCACTATCTCTCTTGCTGTTTCAGCTATTAATGACAACTACACCGCGGGCTGCCAGGGGAAATATTTAATATGGGAAGCCATGACGTTTTTTTTCCTTTTGTGTTTTAAAAATAAGATGATGACATTTCTTTTCCCATCTTTCTCTTTCTCTCTTTTTTTTGTTTCCCTTTGCTTTGTCATACTGAGCAGCGTGTCTGACACCAGCTGAAAACATCTGGAATGGTTCTGATAGGAGCAGAGCCAGCTGCCTGTTCATATTTCTCTGGGACTGGGAGATATATATCAGATGTGAGTCTCTCTCCTCACTAATAATATGTTATCTGAATAAATAACTGGTGGTGGCTCAGACCTGGCTGAAGTGTTTGCTCTCTGCCTCCTTTTGCAGGATTTGATTTGCAACATCTTCTCTTGCTTCACACTGATTCTTATTTTCCTTTAGGGTTTTTTTATTCAATCATTCCTTTTTTTCCTCCTTTCTTTCCCTCACCTCCTCTCCTAAGGCATTCAGTCACAGCTGTCTGTGAGGGGGATTGCAACCCAGCTCTTCACCTGCTTGCACTGCAAGCAGAGGAAACCTGAGAAGCACCAGTTAAATACTTTCTAACTAGTCCCTGTCCAGATCCCTCCTGAGAATCAGAGTTTGTCTGTGAGGCATGGTTTGAACCTGAGCCTGACAGCGTGGGGGATGCAGGGTGAGATCTGGCCATGCAGAGGGGCACGCAGAGGTCACAGGGAGACAGACTTTGGTTATCTGTGGCTATTAGGGATGACAGTGCTGTGGTCCCTGTGGGACTTGCTTTCCTCTGCCCCCTCATCAAGGGCGCTGCTGTTCATTAGAGGATCCCCTTTGGTGCCACAAGGCACACAAACCCCCCAGAACCAACCCCCAAAGAAGTCATTTCCCTGTCTGCTGCACCAGAAGCACACCTGCCACCTCTCCCTGTGAGCAAGCAGAGCTACCCTGAACACAGCTAGCAGGAGGCTGGCTGAGCTGCACAAGCACACAGAGGCCCCAAAGGCATTCCCAAACGTCCTTGGGCCACCGGTGTCCCCCAGCCCATCTCACTTCCCTCTCTCATCAGAGCCCTTTGGTCACCTCCACATGGATGTCCCTGCCATGCTCAGGTCACCCCTTCATCCTGCAATGAAAGTCAATGCCATTGTCTCCAGCTGTCAGAAGCAGAGGGCTGTGATGAATCCCTCCTCTCAAGACATCCAGGGGCTCTGCAAAACTACAGAGGCATCTGACCCCAGTGGGCTGTTCCTAGCTGGGCGCCCGCAAGGGAAGAGCACACCTTGGGATGCCAAGGGCATTTCTGGCAGCAGGAACAGTTTCAGGCAAAGAGGAAAGCGAGTTATGTGGCAATGATGAAATGTGAAACCAGCTGATTTTAAGGCCTTTCATCCATCATCCTTGTGAGCCTGTGACAGTGGCAACAAGAGGAAAGGTGGCACCAAGGAAGAACTGAGAAAGAAGCGTGGTGAAGGGAGTTGGCTCTGAAGGCTTGGCATAGATTGAAAATAAACTGGTTTCCCTCTTGCCTCTACACCTTAACATCCCCTCCTGCCTGTACAAATAACCCCTGTGAGACTGACCCTTCCAGTCCCTGCATGGGTCAGTTACTGCAGGGAACTGGGTCTAACAGACCATTAACCAAAGCAACTCACAGATCTTTTCCCCACCCCCACCCCCTCGAGTTATCACCTTCCCTGGCACAGGCTCAAATCCGCTGAGATCTCCATACAGAGACTCTCTTCCACTGCAAAACACCTCACCAGGCCTCATTCCCATAGGGCAGACCCACACCACAGCAAAAAAAAAACCCACCACAACATATGCTGGGAAGCAGAGCCTCTTGACAGCATTAACTAGGAGCTTTGAGGGCCATGGCAGCTCAGGCTGCTCATTATCCCCACCAGGAACTCTGGAGGGTATGGCTAGAAGCAATGGCAGTGCTATTTTGGAAGAGAAGCTTGTTCGTGTTGTCCTGTATCCTACAGGAGAGAAAGTGTCTCTCTCAGCCTGGTAGTGCAGCCATTCTCAGCTTCTTCCAGCCATTTGGAAGTGAGAGTCCACTGTGGAAGAAATTGTCTTCTCCTGAGGATCAGAGCACCAAGGATACCCCAGCCATGTCGTGTAGAGAAAACCACCATGGGAAGCACCAAGCAGCAGGCAAGGGCACTGGGTCAGCCAGTGATGTTCTTGGGTTACTGGCTTATGCCCTACTTGGTGCTCCTTAAAAACCTGTTGCTGGAATAACTGGAGACTTGAGTATGGAAGTGTTTTACATTACCTGCCAGAGGACAGTGAAAAACAAGGCAAGGGGGCAGCACGTTCTACCCTAGCAAAGGGCTTCAGATGAAAAGCAACAGCGGAGTTGTCATGTAACTGTTTGTTTGCATTATTTTGGGCTCAGATGTTTGCAAATACAGCCTGTTCTAAATTGATCTCTCTCTTTTTTTCTTCAGACAGCATGTGATAAATGTGTTAATTTTGCATTCAGCTCTGGGAGGCGAGAGGGGGCTGAGAGGAAGAGCAGATGAGAGAAGGAACTCTCTGCTTGCCTGGAATCTGGTTTAGTGAGTGCCCGGATCCCTGTGAGCGTGGGGGGATGTTTACAAGTGACTAATCACCACCCTGCCCTCCCCAGAGCCTTTCCCGCTGACACCGCTGCGCTCCTCACGGACACTAACGAATTCAGCCTCACAGCCCCCAGGGAAACAGGATACCCTCCCCGCGCTCTACTCGCAGGAGATGGAGCTGAGACACAGATGGAGGAAATTACTTTCCCAAGGACACGCAATCCATCTGCATCAGAGCATGCAAAATCTCCCTCTGCCCTGGCTCATCCCCCCATGCCCACCTTCACCCCGTCACAGGTTCAAGCTGGCTGTGTCCCTGCCATCCATGGGCAGGCTTCAAGTTTAAGGTGCAGGAGGAACAGTGCAGGTACCAGGGATTTTGAGCTGGCGCGCGGAGTTGAGCCCTGAGCTACCATGATGACATAGAGATACCCAGTCTGCTTGCCTGTGTGTGAAATGTGCCACTGCTGAGCGAACCTCCAAATCCACAGCACCCCACTGCTCTGTATCATCACGGCCACCTAGCACTGCGAGATTTAAAAAATGTAGCATCCACTCTGTCCTCTTCTGAAGCAGCCAGGTCCGGCTATGTGGAGCTCTTCTGGGGGTCTGCATGAGCACTGTGGCTAGACAAGGCACAGGCCATAATCCCACCTAAGCAACGTGGGCTTCCAGAAAGCTTTGCCAACCCCTTTGCTGCTCTTGCTGGTTTTGCAAGTGCCACTTTCCACACCAGGCAGCAAGGCAGTGACCATGGCAAGTACTGGATGGCACTTCTAAAGCCACCCAGTCACTTCAGAAGCAAAGTGAGAAAGACCCTTGAGGAGGAGAAGGCTGAAATGAGGCAGACAACCCTGCAACAGCTTTTTTAAGACGACCTTCACCAAGGAAGCGGTGTCTCAGGGGTGTGCTGGAGAGCCACAAGGACAAGGACAGCAGTACAGCTGCAGCAATTGAATATCAGCATGGCAGGAGAAGGAGGACTTTTGAGAGGTGGTCTTGAGCAGGAGGAGTCAATTTTCAGGGTCACTGTTTCCCACTAAAAGATACATATTTGGCTTGACCAAGCCAAGTCACTGGAAAAATCAGTGCATTATTTCAATGGAGAGGAATAAAACAGACAAGTTCAAAGGCTCCATTTCAACATTTTCTGAATTACCTGTTTCAGATTTTCTTGCTGAAATAGCCATTTATTTTTACAGATTTCTAATAGCTTGTTAGATTTATTTTATTTTTTTTTAGATCCCTAAGCAGAACATTTGCTTTCAAACTGAGTCATTTACTCAACAGAAGATGATTTTTCTGCTTTTCATTTCAGCAGGAAACTGAAAAATAATGAATTTCACAATGACCCCCAGTTGTGGGAGTTTTTTCTAATGCTGCCATTCCTGTAGCAAACCAAAGCAGTGCTTATTTGCACAGCTATAGTAAAATGTCACTTTCCTCAAAAATCTCCAGTGACCAGCTAAAGGCAAGAAACTACATAGCTGCCTGGGAATGCAAGTGGCACGTTCTTCCATGGAACGTAGAAACCCAGGCTGCTCGGCTGCTCGTTGTCTTAACTAATTGCCTGACAGAAGATAGTTGTAGGTTTTTTGTTAGCCGTTTTGCAATGGATGAGTTCTGCGGCAAAGAAGATGCCATTCCCTCCATAAGAACATCTGCACAGGATCCTAGGATCCCAGAGTCCTGTCCCACAGCAAAACAGGGCAGATATGTACAAAACTTGTTCTTAATCCTCTTCCTCTCCACTCATTTTCAACACAGGGACTTCCCGAAACAGAGGCAGTTTCTTTATGCTTGGTAACTCATGCATTTTCCCTTTTGGGACTTAAGAAACTTGACATAACATCCTGCAGCAAAGAGTGAGGCAGAGTAATTACCTCTTTTGGGAAGAGATGCCTCTTTTTGCTTCTTGCAAGACCAGCACCCTCTAGCTTTATTTGATGCTCGCTCTTGAATTGGAGGATAGAAGGAACAATGCAAAATCTGATGGCACTGTCATTCCTCCACAGATTTTGGAGAACTCTGCGACCTGAATCGCAGACCTGCAAAGCTCCTTTTGGGAAAACTGGCTGGGGTGAGGTTAAATCTTACCTGCAACAGAGCAAGGTGGAGTCTGCATTTGGGACACCAAAGTTTCAGAAGGGAAGCCTGCCAGCAGATCTGGGCACTAGGAAGGAAGAAACACCTTCCTTGGCTGTTTGCGTGCTCTACAAGGGTAGCAGGAGGCAAAGGGTACAGCTTAAGGAGCAAGCTCTGTCTGGAGATCAAGACAGGGACTATTACGAGAAAGGCTGGTTATAAAACGTTGCCTCCAATAAGCAGCAGAGTCAGGATAGCTATAACCAGGTAAGAATTCAGGGTGGAGACCTCTGCAAGTCAGCTGGTCCAGCCTTGTGTGAATATCTCCAGGATGAATACTCCACAGACTCTGGGGACCTGCTTCACTGATTGACCACTCTCATGGGGATGATAATTTTTTCCTTTATGCCTGATCAGAACTTCCCTTGGAGCAATTTGTTCCTCTTGTCCTTTGCTATGCATCTCTGAGAACAACTTGTCTCTATCCTACTTGCAATGGCTCTTTTGATAGCTGAAGATGACAAACAGCTCCCTGCTTCCCCAGACTCTTCTCACATTGCAGGTGCTCCAGCCCTCAAACATCTCAGTGTCCCTCCTCTTGGCTCATTCCAGTTTGTTGGTATCTCTTCCTAGGGAGCCCCAGACTGGACCTGATACTCCAGATGTGATCTCACAAGTGCCAAAGTGCTGACTGAAGATAGTGTGCTTTCCCTGGGTTTTGCAAATACTATATTTGCTTTTACATTAGTTTTCCGTCATTATTTAATTCAAGTATCAGTGCAGACTCTGCCTGCCAGCTTCACCTGCCCATCTTCTGAGCTCAGCACCAGCCAGCTCTAAGCCAGGAGCCGTGTAGCTGGGTTATCAAGGTGTGACACTTAAATTCCTTAGCCATGCTGAGGAGACAGGGGCAGGACAGCTGAAGCTCAGCACCCTGCAAGCAGGGATTAACAAAATGGGAGAACTGGCTCAGGAGTAACCAAGAGCAGAGAACTGAAAGTATATGCTCATATCCATCCACAAGAGACTGCATAGACACCCCTGTCCTGTGGATGTGCATCAGGATAATGATTTTGTCCTGCCTTACACGAGGCCTCTCGCCCACTCAGTGGCGGAGATCAGAATATAATACAAGAGCGGAGTTTCTGATAGGGAAAGCGGGTGTTTTAATGAATCACTTGAGATGCAGAGCCATGAATGTCCAGACATTCTTGGAGATGTTTTAATAAATAACAATGAAGATAACAATTTAAACATTGCTAGCAGGAAATGCATTATTGAACATGCATAACACAGTACAAACTTAGAGCCCTTTCAAAGCCTTCAGAAAACAGCCAGGCAAAATTCAAATGAACGGCAGCAGACAGGCACATTTGTGCTTTAAAGGCTGCCTGTGGCTTCCAGAAAACAAGTACTGCAACACTGACCAGCAGCAGCTTTATATATCCATGCACCTGCCTGCTCTGCTCACTGCTCTGCAGGAACTTACTTGCCCCAAGATGGTCAGAGAAGGGGGACATGGGTGCACGCCTCAGTTTTGTTTGTCTCAGGCTTTGCACCAGCCCAGCCTACCCATCGGACAGAAAGAAGAGCTGTCAGGACCAAAGATGAGCACAGACAGTCACTGGGAGCTGCTACTGGGTCCAGTCTCCCTTTTTACCTATATAAATTTTGGCAGCTTAGCATCCTCTATAACAAGAGTTCCTCAGCTTCAAAGTCCCACAGATCTTCACTGGTTTGGGTCTACTTAGAGAAAAAAAATTATATTTTCACATTCCTTCTGACTTCATAGGATCTCCAGGCCCTTGAGGTTTGATAAAGGCCACAGGGGGATCATTCCTGAGTCATTTTCAAAGGGAGGGAAAGGTTGATACCAAAAATTCAAGAGGGTAGGAAGGTTACTAATTGCATGCATGCATCTGCAGGGCATGCTGACTTTGAAGAATGTCACTTTGATTGCACAGCCTCCTAGGACAGGGTAGGATCCAGTAGATGGTGTTCAGAAGAGCCACAGCCAAAGCAGAAAGCTCAGCTGCCCCTACAGCTGGTACAGGATTAGAAGAGGAATTCAAGGTTTGCAAAAAGTGCCAAGGGAGCTGGATTACTATGCAACAGCGACGCCAAATTAGAGCATGATCCTTAGCTTAAGGTCTCAGTTTTAACTTCCAAAGATCAGTGCAAAGTGCAGAGTGAGATAATTAAAATTTTGCAGTAACACAAAGGGAGGGAAATTCCTGGAAATGGCTTGCAATGCCTCACTATTCTTTTTGATTTTTTTAATGACTATAAAACGTGACCTGAGTGATTTAACTCAACACCTGTCATCAGCTGAAATCTAAGAACCTTAATAAAACAGCCAGGTACACAATCTCTATAAGTTTTCTTGTTTGTACCTGTTTCTACAGAAAAGCCCCCTTTCCTTCTAGCCTTCTACTTTCGATCATATCATGCTGCTCTCTCCCTAGAGGAGGTGGAGGAGAAAGGGGACTGCATCCCCTAGAAAAAGGATGAGTGATGCATGGTGGAGTTTGGAGGTAAGGCACAAGGCAAGCATGCCCAGGCACTGTCTGGCTGCTTGTGGAGCCAGGAAAAAGGGGTGAGGTGAGAAGTTTGCACCCTGCAGGGCACCTCAGCACAGAAATTAGCATGACAGTCTCCTGATGGATAAACGCCTCCAATGCTACCACTTTGTATAGCTCTGGTCTGTCTGATATCTCCTAGAGGTGGTTTCCAAGACTGGGTCACTAGATGGGCAAGATTTTAGGATCAGTCTCTAAAAGGTCACCATGCTATTTATTAACGACAGGGGTGCTGGGAGTGGTAGCGCAGGGCAACAGGTGAGCATTAAGCTTTTCCATAAAAGGCATAATGTGCAAGAGGCGTATTAGCTGCCCTCCTTACAAATCCTTCCAGAGGTCTGAGTGTTGTCCTTCAAGCTTTCATAACGCATCCAGAGGTTTCTTGGAGCACTACCTGTGGCCCAGCTGCATGCCTTCTCCTTCCTTTGCTCAGATAAATCTCCATACTCCAGTGGCTGGAGCTAGATGGGCTTCCAATCACCTCTCTTCCCAGTGGGAAACAAGGCCAGACTTCCAAAAGACAGAGGCACAATGTGAAATGCCAGGAGTATCATCTCACCCCCCTGATACGGACTTCTAACAGGTAATAGCTGGAAGGAACCCCACACTGACTTTGGTCTGAACAAATTTTTCCCAGATCCCTAGACCCCAACTTCCAGACAAGAATCTGCAACAATCCTCCATACACTTGAAGGTTTACAGCTGAAAACACTGCTGTGGACACATTAAGCATGAAACAACTCAACCCCCAGCAAATTTTAGGTTCTGAGATGCCACTAGAAGCTCAGTTTCAAAGCAGCATGACTGATTCACTCATGACACTGTTTCTTTTGAAATAATTTGTCCTTTGCTGGAAGGTTTCAGAGCTCCCTGTTTTCAAATGCCATTTTGTACTCAAACCAGCCTCAGGATCCCTTGGTTTCTCATCAGAGTTGCTTGGTCGCATTGAGGCCTCTGCTGAAAGGTGAGCAGATTCCCAGAGAGGCAGACCTGGTATTTGAAGCCTAGCCCTGCTGTAGCCTTGCTTTCCATCGAATAGCTGAGGAAGTTTTTATTTAAACTTGGTTTCTATTGCCGACGGCCCCACTGTCTGGGTTGACAGAGAATATTCTTCAAGTACCTACTGAAGCAGCAATCTCCAACATGCTCCCAAGACCTTATCTTTGCCAATTCTTTCTAGATGGGGCTTGATTTTCCTCTCACTTACACCTGCTTCACAGCAGGGTTACTCCACTAAAAAGACTCCTCATTTACACCCACGGAAGGAAGAGAAGAATCGAGGCCATCCCCTGCAGGAAGAACGCACATAAAATACCAGCTGCACGATGTGCTATAAAAAAAACAATCCCCTGACTGCCTCCACCATCTCAGCACAGAAATTCCTCTCTCCAGTGTTGTTTTTAATAAAACCTTACGAAAAGGAAACTGCCTTCCCGAGCCATCCCGCACAGACTCAGGAGAACCGTTGGGTTGGATCATGACAGTATAAACTGGTTTATTGCCAGAACAAGCAACAGATGCCAGCAGTGTGACACGGAGTGAGGATTTGGCAGTTTGTTCAAACATTCTGACAGCAGCAGGCATTTTAGACTCCGACAGATAAGAAATTGGCCAGCAAAATGCATTGATGGAGTATGTAGGCTGCAGAGTCTGCCCTGCCGCCTCCCTGAAATAATGCAGGACTGAGTCCAGAGGGAGCGTGAGGCTTTTCCAGGGTAGCGGGACTGCAAGATCCCGTACAGCCAATAACTTAGTTTCTGCAAGGAGCCATTGTTTAGAGAGACAGCATCTGCTGTATGTTTGTTTGGGGGTTTTCAGAGCTAGAAAATGGTTCATCACCATATTTCACAGGTGCAGAGCACTTTCTGAGCCTTTTCTTGTGTAGGCAGGTATTGATATTGTGATGATTGCCACTACAGAAACACATCTCAGAGAGGGAGATGCTACCACCAAACTGTAACAGGGCATTTCTCTGCTAGAGAGAGATCAATGGATTGGTGTAACTGTAGAAAAAGGAAGGTTGGAGTAAGAAATGGATGGATGGATGGATAGATAGATAGATACGTTAGAGGCATTCCACCATCTATCTTCCTCCTATTTGTCATTCTGGCTGGACAGCAGCACCTTGATAGCATCTGTCCCCTCCTCACAGCCAGGTACTCAGCAGCAGGTCCAGGAGACGGCACACAAATGGTTCATTAGGTCTTTCTGGCTTGAGCCCATACTTCCTTTGTAAGCACAGAGCCTTACATGATTTGTAGTTGAGGCTTTAGATACTCCTTGAGAAGCTGAGTCCGTTCTACCCAGGCTGGCCTATATTTCTTGCAGTGCAGCAAGGAGAGCCTGCATGGGTTACAGGGTCTCATGGGAGGCATCTAGGTGGGAAGCTGGATCACTGGAGGAGAATGACAGCAGGTTCTTAAACTACAGCTCAAAGGGATAATGAGGCTGGGTGGGAAAATGCATTTCTTACTGAAAAGAACGTTACAGCCTACCCAGATGTTTACCTTTTGACACAAAAAAAATGGCATAGTTGTTCAAAAGCTCCTCTGTTTCCCTCAGATATCCCCAGCTTCTGCATTTCACCTCCACCTGGGGATGTAAGCAACTGCTGAAACATCAGAAGTCCCTGTAAATAGTGGATCCTGGTTTTGCTTGGTGCTACACTCTGTCACTGCTGGTAGAGGCTTTGTAGCCATGTAGCACATGAGGAAAACAGTTCCAAGAGAAACCAGCCCTTTCCTGTGGTAGGAACAGCATCTGAAGTAAGACCACCCCAAATCCAAACCCACCCCCCTCCCTTTGGTACTAGACCATTGCTCTCCAAGTCTCTCTGTCCTTGTCAAAAAAATCTGCCAGCAGCTCCCTGCAGCAAAGCTGCTCACGACATCCCTTCCCCTTTCACATTGGCTGCAAACAGCTCCTGTTCATAGCAGGGTTCTTATTTCCCCCCCAAACTGCTAGATGCCGAGTAGAAGCATCCAGGAGAGCCCTGCCCAGCCTGTGCAGCCATTCTCCCATCTCTACCTGTGGCTGCCCTGGCATGCCTGAGAAACTCTTGTCTTCTGGGCAAACAAGTTCCCCACCCATTTCTCAGGCTTTGCTGGAGGGCAAGTGGCATAGCCTGACACAGCAGCAATGACAGCCAATTACTGGCTTTAAAAATTTACCCCCCAGGTGAGTGGGCTGCCCAGCTGCTGTCAGACTGATTTCAGGTTAGGCTGCAAATTGTCAGCCGGCTGACAGAGCCCCTGGTTAGTCTTTGCTGCCTGGGAAGGATGTGCCAGCACTCTCCATGCTGCGCTCCCGTTGCCTTTTATTCCCAGCCTCAGCATCCAGGAGGAGGTTCTGGAGGGGATCGGAGGAGTAATGCACAATGCCTTGCCAGCTATGGTGGGGAGAGGTGGAGAGCACAGCACTGTGCTGGAGCGAGCAACTGGACACGCAGAAAAACCTCCCTTCTGTCTGCAGCCAGGGCCAGATGCTGCTAGTCGAGTGCCGGGGAGTCTGCAAGGGGGAGAAGAGCCAAGGGCCGGCAGGAGGGAGCTGCTCTTGGAAGGGGACATGGGCAGAAACTGTGATGCTGAGGGGTAGAGCCATGCACAGGGTACATGCCCCACGACACAGAGGAGCACTGAGCCTGTTAACCCCCGGGGCCTGGGGTGCAGCAGCAGCCATGGAATGAGCCCATGCAAGGACAGGGCAGCCCTGCCAGTGCCACCCACCTCCAGCCGGTGCCTGCTCCCCCTTCCAGCCGGACTCCCTTGCCCCAGCCCCAGCAGCAGCAACATGTCACATTTGCCGTGTGGGGTTTTCCATTTCAGACACTCTGATTCAACTTTTCTCTCCAGATAAAGTTATTAAGGCAAATTTGATCAAAATGACACATGGATTACAGTGTGTGTTGCAGACTCTAATTCTGTTTACTGTTCTGGGGGAATGGGCAATTATTACAAAAGCTGGGACAGAGTGTTTTTAATAACATTTCTTGTTAAGATTTAATTACAGGAAATTGTATTTTCTTAATCACTGAAAACTCAACTGCCTGGGAAATTTTTTTATATAATTTTGTTTGCAGTTTATTAAATCCTTAGGTTATTCCTTTTCTGAGGCTTTGTTTTAGTCACTTGCTAAGTGCTCCTTAACATGTGTAGGAGCAGATTGCTCAGAAGCACAAAGAAACTAAAGGGAGCAGACTCTGGGAGGCAGGGCTGGCCTTTGACAAAGCAGACTTCTGAGCAGGATTTAGAGGTCCTAAGGTATTTTTTGAAAGAGAAAAAAAAATAAAAATCAAATTCCACCACTTTCCCCCCCAAGACCTGGTTACCCTGCAGCCTTGTTTACATCTCGCTCAAGGTTTTACCTTTATCTAGGAAAGCAGCGCTAGGAGAACAGTCTCAACAGTCTGAACTGCTTACAATTGTTTTACCGTAAAACTTTTCACTTCATCAAGAACCTGCTTCAAATAATGAAAACAGTGGATCTCCCAGCCAAGAGCTTCCCCCTCCCAGGTTCCTGGAGCCCCAGGCTCTGCTCCCAGCCCCTCACAGGACTCAGGATACCAGGAGCTCAGTGCAGGTGGGTTCTCACCCAGCCCTGCTTTGAGCTCTGCCTGCACAGCAAGGACCTCCTGAGCAGCTTGTGCCTTGACTCTGGCCTGGCATTTCATGAAAGTAGATGTATCCAATGAAGTCTCTCTCTGCTAACGATGAAGCTGTACGGTGACATCTGAACCCAGATAACTCTCACATCCTAAAAGTGATGGGTAATCCACAGTCTGCAAGCTGAATGTAACCTAAGCCTGCCCTTAAACTTGCCGGGGTCTAGGTTGGACTGGGCAGATTTCAGCGCATTTGCCAAAGCCAGAGATATTTGCTGTCTCTTCTTATACCAGAACTAGGTGGGGGAGCATCAAATGAATGTAGGAAGTAGCTGATTCAAAGCAAAGAAGAAATGGTAGTTCTTCATATAATGCTTTGATAAGCTGTGGGAGTCCTTGACACAGGGTGTTGGAGATGTTCAACATCAACATGGATTCAAAAGACAGTGGACCAAAGTCAAAGAACACAAACCTATTGATAGCTTAACCAATCAGCTCTGGTCAGATTCCCTGAGGTGCAGATTGCTGGGAGCTGAGAGAGTATTTTGGAGAAGCTGCACTGCATAGTTGTCCTCTTCTCACACTCTTTCCAAGCACACACCACCAGCCACTGAGATGCTGAGCTGGACAGGCATTTGGCCAGATCCCATACACCTGCACGGGATGTGAACCCATACACCTGCAGGGCATGAATGTCTTCTTGTGCCTTCTCCACACAGCTGTTTGAGTGCAAGCCATCAGCTCTGCTGTGGTCACTCCTGCACTTCCATTTCCACAGGAGACACACATCCTCACAAGCCTGGGACAGGCAGGACGAACAAAAATCCCTTAGCTCCAGGATCTGAGTTGAGGCAGAATTGTCAAGTTTATCAACCAAGGTTCTCCTCTTGGGCAGCCCAGTCTGGCAATCCCGTGGTCCCCACGGGGTACTCTGCAGGACACCCATGACATGCCACTGGTAGGGAGCAGTGGACTGAGACAACTGCATGGAGGAGGGCAGAGGGGTGTGTTTCTTCCATGTCTGGCTTGCTGTGGGTGACACTGCCAACTCCTCTGGCCTTGTAACTATTTGCACTCCTTTTGACTTATCGATACTCCCCCTCTGGCAGTCAAGCTTGGCTTCTTTCACACATAGAGGTAAGGGTGAGGAGGGCTAAGCCCTCCATCCCAACCCTCGCCAGATACTTTGCTTAGTGCTAAGACTTTTAGCTACCTTCATTTTAGTACAGGGCCATAGTTCTATAACACCCTCCCCATTGCACTTGCCTCTGATCATTCTGAGCACTGTCAGCCTCAGTTCAGGTCTCACAGCTCTGTTCCAGCTCCAGGACAGTGACAATCAATGACTTGCTAGCTTTCCTAAAACAGCATGCCCTTCATTTCAGGATATAAGCATTGAAAAGAAACAATACGTATAAAGAAACATGCCAAGCACTTGTGCCAAGCTTATCATGTAGTGTAGATCAGGCCCAGCAGATCCTGGCTATATCTGACATGAATATGTCAGTTCTCTGTTCCAGCTCTAGCTATGTGTTCTTTCAGTCAGGGCTGTTTCTTTAAACCTATCATAATCTTTCTTTGCCTTGTTTCTTAAACCAGAGTAAGTAATCTGTCCCATGAGAAATTTCTCCTGTGTTTGCAGATTAGAGGCCCGTATTAATTAAACAAGGTGGATCTGCCTTATTTGGGAGGGGCATGGAGAAAGGAGGAGGCAGAGCCCCACCATCTCCATTATCCTGTGCATCACTTGCTGCAGGTGGTAGGAGGGGAGAACAGCTTTGCAGCAGCTTAACACCCTCCATGGCTGGAGACTGCTACCCCACTCCCTTCCCTCTCTCCCCATTCACTCTGTCCACCCCATGGGGCTGAGGAGCCCAGTGGTATGTGGCACTGAGAGCACTGATGCAAGAGTCTCTCCAGTCACTCCGTGTGTGCCTGGCACAGATCACATCACACAGTAATCGTCTTTGAAGCTTCCTTACTTCTAAGGTCTTGCATCTGTCACAAGGAGTATTTCCCATCTGCTGGGATTTGCTCTGGGTTCCCGGGACCCAGCTGATTCCTGCCTATCTGCCCTCAACCAAGAGCAGTCACATCAATCTCTAGCCTGGCTTCAGCTAATATCCTCAGGGCAGGACCTGTCGCAGAGAGCACACGGACTTGCACACCATGAGTTTCAGCTGGGAACTCTGCAGATTACTTTGCCAAGGCCATGGCAGTCTAAGGTCATGAAAGGCATCCCCTCTGACCCCAGAACTCATGCTATTGGGTTCACGTAACCCAAGAGGGTAGGTACATGCCATGCTGAAGAAGGCCAAGTGCAGACCTGTGTGATGCCATACCTGCAAACCTTTTGATTCCCCAATATGGAAGGATGACATTAGGAACAGCCATGTTTCAGACCAGGCATCGGTGGGGGTCTAGTGCTGAGGACCCAGTGGTACCTGCACTGCAACACGGACACGCTCCCCATGTGCAAATCTGGAAATTATTTTCAGCAAACTCTTTGTGGCTTCACCAAGTCTAGTCACAATGACCTTTCAGCATCCATCCCTATCCATCCTAGCTAGCTGGTTCCTCAAGACCCACTGCCAGACAGCAGTGATCGGTCTCTACACCTCTTTGCTTTCTGGAGCCCAAGGAGGAAAGAGAAGTCCCTCTGAGAGTGCAGCCTCCTCAGATGCTCTGGACCTGTGGGCTTCCCTCTGTGAAAAGCCTCGCTGGGAGACTGCAGGCATGCAGCAACATCTACAGAAATTCAGGGTGTACTGCAGGCACTACATAGAGCAGCAGAGCCAGCAGCAACAGGGAGCCAAATCTGTGCTCTTTTAATATACATCAGCTTTCCACATCACCACCTTCCCATGGCAGCCAGAAATGTGAGAGACACATCTCAAGCACTGAGCAGTAATTAGAAAAGGCAAAACTCGGGTTTGTTTCCATATTTTGCGTATCAAAGCTCTGAAGCGAGGGAGGCTTTGGTGCAATGAGTCTTGAAATATTACCCACAAACTCCTGAGTCTTAAGAAGCAGCAGCTCAGCCTTCTTCCATGAGAAAAGAGGAACTGATGGGCTCAGTGTGACCAGTCCTTGGCACTGACTGGTGCTAGAATCTTCCAAGGCAGACAGAAAGAAACCTGTCGCTGGGGAGCTCTCTCCCACTTCAGTCAGCCTGTATTACATGCTGTAAGAAGAGCAAGATGAGGTTTGCCTCTTAGGGCTCTGTGATCCACACACTTTTGTCCACAGTGCTGCTGGCAGTTCAGGCTTAAAACACCTGTAATGTCTGTGGGAGGTACCAAGCTTGGGACTCCCCTTGTGTCCAGGCTTGACCCTGTTTAGGTAAAATTTATCTAGCACATAATAACAGCCTGTTGATCTTGGTGGGGCAATCTCCCAGCCTAGGCTGGAGTTTATAATGGGGATAGCTGCCAAGCCTGCAGGGGATTTTGGCTATGGCTAAGTGAGGGTGCAGTCAAGCTCCAGACCTGGTCTACTGAAATATGATTCACTTGCAGGTTGCTCTAGCAGGCACCAGTGAGTCTTGGGGCACATGGGTGAATCTTTGTTCTCCAGTTAAGTCCCTTCTGCTAGTGGACTCATTATCCCCTTTTTACTGACTGGACGACTGGAACAACAACAAATGTGTCTGGCAGCCCTTGGTCAAGGAAAAGAAGTTAGCCCATGAAAACAAGACCTCAATAGCTCCTCCAGCCTTCTCCAGCCAGCAGACACTACCAGGCTCACGGGTTGCTCCCTCTGCACTCGTGTGGCACACAGGGAGAGCTGGCAACTCTGAGCTCTCATCCACTTCAGCCTCCCACTGTGACAGGGGTCCCAGAGCAAGGCAAGGCTGGAGAAGGCTCTGAGCTCAGGCTGCAAGGGGGGTCCCCAGTTCCCCTATGTGAGCCTAGCAGGCGGGACTCTGGTCATAGCCACAAAATGCCTTTAGTGGCAGGAGTGATGCAAATGGGATCCTTTCTCATTTTTCAGATTCTGAGCGTCCCCAGCAGCACTAGAAAGCTGAACCAAAAGCCAGCATCTCAGCCTCTCTAAGCCTGCCTCGCCAGCTGACCAGACCGTGTACCACAGCCGGTACAGCTGAACGCACGCAACATACTCACAGAAAGGAGAGTATCTGTGAGTAATAGCTCTGAGCACAGTGGCATCATCACTCTGAGCTGCAGCATTTGGGCTGATGCTGTGGTGGGGGTTTTGTTCGGCTGGGGAGATGCACTGTGGCATTGCTGTTATCTATGACGCAGAGAGCAGAGTAGCACAGATCCCTGGCGTGTCACGGATCATTGTCTCCCAGCACAAACATCTTTCTGTTGTTCTTTTACAGCTGAAGCTGTCAGTAAAATACACACCTCCGTACCAAAGGAAAAAAGAAATTATCCTTCTCAGCTGATAGACACATCAGCATTGTGTTGTTTCCTTGGCTTGTGGTTAACTATGCCACAGGTCCTCCATTAGCCCAAAATAAGACGTGATATTGATCAGTACCCAAGGGCTGGGCTGGACACTAGGATGCACTGATCACATCCTTGCCTGGATGAAGGTACCTGAATTTCCTTTCTCTCCCTCCTGTGTTTATAAACTTCTAACAATAGCAGCTTGGCTGCAGTGGCTGGCCTAGGGTTCATGGGAGAGGCTGGGGAGGGTATGTCCAGACCTGCCTGGAAACAGCTTCTCTCTTGGAAGCCTTGGCTCTGAACTGCTCTGAGTCCTGCAGCAAGCTGGCTGGTCTTCAGGAGGCTTTGCACTGTGAGGCACGTGCCAAGTTCCATGTCACAGAATCCCAAAATATTACGGGGTTGGAAGGGACCTCTGGAGATCATCTAGTCCAACCCCCCTGCCAAAGCAGGCCCACGTAGAGTTCCACAGGAACTTGAAAAAGTTCTTCCTCATGNCGGGGTTGGAAGGGACCTCTGGAGATCATCTAGTCCAACCCCCCTGCCAAAGCAGGCCCACGTAGAGTTCCACTGGAACTTGAAAAAGTTCTTTCTCATGTTTAAATGGAACTTCTTATGTTCAAGTTTGTCCCCATTTCCTCTTGTCCTCTCACTCGCACCACTTAAAAAAGACTGGTCCCTTCCTCTTAACACCCACTCTTTAAGTATTTATAGGCATTGATCAGATCCCCCCTTAGTTTTCTCTTCTCTAGACTAAAAAAAAACCAAGTCCCTCAGCCTTTCCGTGTAAGAGAGACACTCCAAGCCCCTAACCATCTTCATAGTCCTCTGCTGTATCTTCTCCAGCAGTTACCTGTTCTTCTTGAACTGGGGAGCCCAGAACTGTACACAGGACTCCAGATGGGGCCTCACCAGGGCGGAGTAGAGGAGGAGGATAACCTTCCACCTGCTGATCACATGCTTCCTGATGCATCCCAGGATGCCATTGGCCTTCTTGGCCACAAGGGCACATTACTGGCTCATGGTCATCCTGTTGTCCACCAGGACTCCCAAGTCTTTTTCCTCAGACGTGCTGTCCAGTGGGTCAGCCCTGAATCTCTGCTGGTGCATGGGGACCTGCACATCTCTCTGTGCCAGCCTCTCCTCCGAGCAGGCTATTGACAAATCCAGGAGATCAAAGAAAGGTGGAAGAAGAGTGACCCACAAAGGGTGTGAGCCACCATGCCTGAGCAGGAAAATTCCACGTGGGAATAAAAACATTTCCTGGTACAATGTGCAGAATGGGGGGCTTTGGCTCACTGCTCATGCTGTCAGAGTGCTACTTTTCTTAGTGGGTTGCCCATAGGTGTGAAACTGCTGAATGAAAACATTTTGTCAGAGAGCACCATTAAAGAATATCTGTGTATTACGGAATATTGGTATATTATGGGACAAGATAACCGTCCGAAACCAGGAAATACTGATTTAGAAAAGGAAAGAATATAAAACCTAACACTGACCTGCTGGTGCCAAGAGACCCTCTCCAAAGCTTCGTATTTGGTGAAATACCTTAAAAGGTGGAATTGTCCTTCTTGTCAGTTTAAAAATACAGGCTTGCAATTGAAATACCTGAGCCTAATCTGCTTCCTCTGGCAAGTAAATGACCATATTCCTCTCATGTGTTGACAAGTTCCTTCTTAAATCCCACTGGAGCTTTTTCTCACCTTTACACCTGCTGAGAAACTACTGCATAACCTCACTGCTTTTTCCAGCCTACTTTTATTTGTAAGCAGCCCTTCTGATAGCATTAATAATTTCCACTCTTTGCAGGATATGCCTTATATGAGAGGACTGGCCTTTCTCCTAACTGTATCATTTCCTCACAGTATCACAGAAGAGTTGATGTTGGAAGGGACTTCTGGAAGTCATCTTGTCCAACCTCCTTGCTCAAGCAGAGCCACCCAGAGCTGGTGGCCCTGGACTATTCCTGGACTAATTTCTGAATATCTCCAAGGATGGAGACTCCATCAGCTCTCTAGGCCATCTGTGCCACTGCTTAGTCACCCTCACAGTGAAAAAGTGTTTCCTGATGTTCAAGAACCTCCAGTTTGTGCCCACTGCCTCTTGTCCTGGCACTGGGAACCACTGAACAGAGTCTGGCTCTGTCTCCTTTGCATCCTGCCTTCAGGTATTTGTCCACACTACAGAAAAGCCACTCATAATTTTTCCCAGCCAATGCTGTAGCACCCCCAGGATTTCTATCTTCCTGACCATTTCAAAGACATGGACCACCAGCTTATAGCTGAGCTTTTCATAAGCAGTTTCTCAGACTTTCTGACACTGCATTTTGTAGTATCAGACCTTATTACCTCTCTATTATTCCAGTCTTCAAAGTGACCCAATTTCTGCTGCATGGTATTCTGATCCTCTTCTGTCCTGCTGATGTCTCCCACCTTTGTGTGAATACCAAATTCTACCAGGGGACACCTATGCTTCCACAAATGAAAATATTAGAACAGTCCTAAGATTCATGCCTAAGAAACGCCACTTGACCCTTAAGCCTGGTCAGTAAACTCTTGTGAAACACACTCTGCTGTCATCTCCTCTTTAGCCATTTTTTTACCCTAATTGTCAGCTCTGTTGATCCCCAAATACTTCAGCTCCAGTGGTTTCTCAGTGGCATCCTATCAAAAATGTATTTGAGACATAAATACATATCCCACATCTCGACTAGAAAATCAACTGTCATCTCAAAGAAAAATATTAGATTGCTCTGCCATGATCTGCCCAGGGCAAACCTCATGTTTCATTGTATGACCATTTACCTCTGCCAACTTGTCCATCCTCCACAAGTTGCTCAAAAGCTTTAAATATTGCTGAGATCAGACATAGTCATTTACCTGCCCAGAGCATATTTATTGCTTTTATTAACTAGAGATACTACCTCTGCTAATCAAGTGTTATTCACAGTTTGAAGAATGTATCAAAGCTCCATGTTGGCCGCTTGTCATTTGCATGCAAGTATTTCAGAGTTTGGAAATGCAAATTACCTGTGCTTCCCAAACTGACCACATCCAGCCTTTGAAGTCGGCATCTGCCCTGATGTGATTGCTCGACTGTCTGGTACATGATGCTCTCAGCTGGCCATCTAAAGAAGGAGAACCTGCTGATAGTTTAATATGGCTACCTCTAGCTGAAAAGCAAATTGAGAAGGGCAGGGGTAGGAGTGAGAGGGCGGCAGCCCCAGTGGTTTATGCCCGGCAGGCGCAGTATGCTCAGAAACTCTCCCAGGTGGCACCAGGACTGCTTTTCCTACAGGCACCACCCACAGGTTTGGCCTAGGGCTTTGGGGAACTCCAGCACAGAAGTATATGCTTAAATTTATTCCTTGCATTAAGAAAGATTGTTCAGCTGGCAGATGGGTAACTGTTGTGGTGAAAGGTTATGCTAGAAATAAAGTAGGTTAGGAGTAGCAGATCAAATTAAGAGAAAAACATGCTAGTAGCTTGGCTGAGGAACAAATGAGGACAGCACGTAGCACTGACAGTTAAAATTAAACACACTGTCCTCATTTGTCCCTTAGCTACCCAGGCAGGTTTCTTACATGTTGTTTCCAGATTATTTTCTGTGCACACACAGAAAGTCAAAAAAATATCTGTGTGATAATCCAGCTCTCCAGAAGTTTTGTCATCAGTGTATGTCCTCAGGACACTGACTGTGCGGGCACTTGGCTATAAAGGATGTATCTGGAACTCTGCTGGCGATAGAAGAACATGCCTTTATTTTATGGCTTTTTACCCCACTCTGTACTAGAAATCCTGCTGAGCAAAGAAGCAGATTCTGATGCTTGTTCAGTCCCTACAAAAATGGGCATTTCTAATGGCATTCATAAGGACTCTCATTTTTAAGTTTGACAGATCTCTACAATTTTTTTTAATCTTTTCTTCTCCACATCCAAACCAATTTGAGATCATACAGAAGGGTGAAGATGTTCAGATACCATTGCCTGAGTTCGTACTCTGAGATTATATCAATGCTTTCCGTCCTATATCAATGACTATGACCACTTAATACTTGATATTAATAATCATTTTCCCATCTCAAGATCAGGCTGAACCCAGCATAAGAGTTCAAGGCAACATGTTTCCCACATAGCTAAGCCATTCCCTGCTCTAGTATGATGGTTCTGTGGGCTCTCAGCCTCTCTCGTCTGCTTCTCAGGGGGCTGCGGGGCCAGTGAGAACCCCATGGTGGCCTCAAGGTGTCTCCAAACAGCACGAGGCGTCAGTCTTTTGACAACTAAATCCCACCCTTGCCAATGCAACCTGCAGAGCTGCATGGCTCACCGCATGGCTTTTCCCTCTGGGGAGCTGCATTGCTTTCCAGGCTGTGCTGGCTGCCTTGACTCCATCTCTGCTGGCTGAAGTCGGAATGCTAAACCCTTGCCCAGCACCAAACATTCTGTGCTTTCTCCATCTCCATCCCTAACCATTGACAGTTCGAGCTGGATGAGCTGATTGCCTCATGTGGAGCACCACAGATGATGATATTAAACCATGTTTATTTCATCTCCAGACAGGTTTGGCCACAGAGGCAGGCAGCTATGACACTGCTGCTGATCCTGGTGTGATTTGACATGTGATTAGACACCATAGCTTATCTTGTGCCAGCAAGACAGAATATATGTTTAAATGTCATACTAAGAGGTCTCAGACATACACATTAAAGTCCCTAAGTATGACATTGCCAGGAAAAGGTAGGAGAAAATTCAGCCGAGGAGGTCATCTGAGTCGCTGTTTAGAAACCACCATTGGATTTCTGATGTAGCAGCTTACAGGAATGGAGAAGGCTGCAGATGGGTACACATACAAAATCAGTATATTAAGAGGAAAAAGACTCATTTGACAGATAGTGAGCATGAGAAAATGAAAAGCAAATGGGATGCTAAAATGTTTTACACTACATACTCATCACAGAGAATGGGAGCTGTGTTTTTAATGAGCAAAGATGTATCATTTCACTTACCGAGCCTTCCAGCTGATGATAAAGAGACTTGCCTTAGAGCGGCAGGATTAAACAAGGTACAGATATGGATTATAAATTGCTATGTACCAATTGTGAACAGATTGCCCTTAAATGTCATTCTTATGTAGATAAATCAATCCTAGTTGAAAAGAGCAGTTCAGCATGGGAGGAGGTGAAGGAAAAGGCAATGTACCTGTCTCCTCTTATACCTCATACAGGATACAGTTTTACTGAGACCTGCCCCAGGCTTTATTCACCCATAAGGTGGTTTAAGGCCCTTGGCTTATGTGTCACCTTCTTTGGGGTGCTGAGGGAAGCTGGACAACAACAGTCTCTTGTGCTAGCCCCTGAAGTAGCCCATGCAAAGCTTCTTCAGTCTCCTGCACCCGGGCTTGAAGGTACCATGGGCCACCTCATGCCTCCAACAGGAAAGACAGAATTCTGTCTTACCCCCCACCAGCATTCACAGCACAGCATTTCCCCTGGCTCCCCTCCTCCAGGAGGCCGCTCAGCCCTCCACTTAAGTCAGTCACCAAACCCTGCAGTTCTCAAACCCTGAAGACCTTTTCTTCTCTGAGGCTCTTCCCCTCACCTTGTGAGACCTCACCACTACTGAAGGAAGCAAGAAACAAGACAGCAGCAGTCTGCAGACCCAGTAAGGGATTTGATGCAGTTTATCCTCCTTTTGCTCCCCCTGGCTGAAATGCAGGTCCTGCCTAGGCACCAGCCTGCAGCAGTTCTGCTGCCCTGGGAGCTGATCTGGAGAAGTGCTGGCCCTGAAAGCCTTGTAGAGCATTACAAAAGCGATAGCAGAGGCTCAGCATTGAGGAAATGAGCTTTGCAATAAGGCAGTTTCCCTCCACAGCTTTTGTGCCATCCTTGGGGACATAAAGAGGAGTAAGGAGTGTACACTGGCCATCTGAGGCCTTACATCTGGTGAGTACTGGTCTGTACCACCACTGGAGGACCACAGCTGTTGGTCCATGGATCAAAACAGCTAGGAAATCTCTTTGTAAGGCATTGCCAGGAGCAGGAAGCTCTGCCAACAGTCAGCTGCAAGGAACTGAAAGGGACTGCTCGAGTGAGGAAAGACACTGCAGTGAAAGGTGATCTCTCCTCAGCATCCCCCTCGGTAAGAGGATGAAGCTAGACCAAGACCACTCTTTTCAGGCAAAATGAAAATAGGATTGCAAAAGATTGAGAGGCTGAGAGAATAGGTGTAGGAACAACCTAGTACATCCACAGATCAGGAAGGCACAAAGCCTTAATGGTTTATCCAGGTCTTCTAATGCCTATAATATTTCATTAAAATAAGCTACTCTATTGAAGGAGGATTAGAGGGCAGTGAAAGCATATCTGTCTTTAAAATTGGCATTAGTGGTGATCCTGGGAATTACAGACCAATGAGCCTTACTCTGAACTAGGCAAATTAGCTGAAAAGATAATTAAAGCGCAAAGAATAAAACATCTAGATGACTAGTGGTGATATAAGAGGAACAAGCCAACACTGCTTTAGTGAAAGTACTCATGCCTCACACATCTAGTAGGATGCTTTGTGCTTGTCAGCAAAACAGCAGATAAAGGAAAAGTGAGGTGGTTTATCTGGACTTTCAAAAAACCTCCATCCACACTCTTCACATTGACTGACACCATTTGAAAGCAAAGCAGTCAAAAGTAAGATGTAAGCACCTATTGAAGTTGAAAACCAGGTTCAAAGAACTGCTAAAACACAATCAGTGGCCAATCTGGTGAGGGATTTCAAATGCAGCATCACTTATATTGGTAATAGAATTAACAAGTGATCTCAGAGGCATGAAGACTTTAGCAATCTCCTCCTCTCTTTATGTAACTCTATTACAAGAGTATCTCTGCCACCTCTTCAGATCACACAAGAGTGTCTGTGCTCATCAGTCCGGGAGGAAAGCTGTGGAAAGCCAGCTGAGCCAGTGCTACCAGTCTTCACCCTTCTGTAAACCCTATACTATTTAGTGGATAGGAAAAGGGAAAATCTCAGCTCCTCACTTCCTGGAGGCACACTATTTCCTGAGCATCTCAGCTTGCCTTCTCCTTATAGATTTTCAAACCACATGATTGTGGAAAAGAAAGCTGGAAGCTGCATTTGCTAAGCATTTTAAAACCCAGACAAAAGCACACTCAATAGGAAAAAAAGAATGAAGTCTTTACAGCAACAGGACTTTGAAGCCAACTTCATTTTGGAGCTGCCTCCTGCCTTGTGATGTGTTGGGGGACCACAGCCATGATGATGCAGGACTCTAATGACAAATGTGAGGGGGGCACAGCAAGCAATGGTGATAGGAAGCCCACTTTTCCTTGCCAGATGTGGCAGCCCAAAGTCTGTCCATGAGGCCAATGCCATCTGGGTACCAAGGTCAATACAGCATCTAGGTACATAAAGGATGACATACAAAGAACTAAAGCCTGATAATGACCTGTCCCTGCTCTGTCACCATGTCACACAAGCATAGCGCTATTCGGTTCTGTGGGATTGAAACCTGGGACACACCGGGATGGGTCCGTCTTCTGGGCTTGACTATGGCAGCTCTGCCTCCAAAATTACACAGTAGGAATAGAGAGTGTAGCAAAAAACATTACAAGCCAGTAAAGCCTTCTGAATAGTGAGAAGTAGGGCGATTGAAGCAGGGTAATACAGAAAGAAGATGAATACAAGGGACAGAAAAAATAGGTACAAAATAACATTGGACAGGCAGAAGTGAATCATTCCCTCATACTGCCCATAGTACCAGAGAAGAGGACATGCAATTAGAGTGAAAGGCAATGCGTTTTGAACTGATCAAAGGGGAGACTATTTTTACACAATGAATAATTAACCTGTGAAGTTCACTGCCACAGGATTTTACCAAGGACAGAGGCTTAGCAGCATTCAGAACAGGAAAAACCATTGACACGAATAATGAAAATATCCACCATTACACTTGACAGAATAAAATCACTCTGGAAGGAATTTTAACTCCTCCTGGCTCAGTGTAGGACCTCTGTTGCTTAACTAGGAGGGGAGAGAGAAGATGTCTCCTGGGCACATGCTCTGTTCTAGACTATCGATGCCCACCATGGTGGCTGCCACCTCCTTCTCTGCAACCCTCAGTGATGGTAAGAGAAAGAGGGCAGATACCAGGCTAGGGGACAGCCGAGCAGACCGGCTGTCATATGATAATTCCTGTGTTCTGGTAGAAGGGATTTTAATTGCTTTTCATTTCCAACTCTGCATTGTTTAGCCATCTGCTGGTTCCCAAAGCCTAGGAAGCTTGATGTCTCTAGAGGAAAGAAGAATTCAACCTGCTTTCTGCCAGATGAGGCTGTGCTTTATCTCTTCAAAATCTGACCAAAGTACCCCTCCTTGACAGAAGAGTTGGCCAGCTTTCAGCTAGTCATCTTGACATCACCCATACCTTCAGCTTTTTCCCAGGAAAGCCAAAGTTATAAAATAACTTCACTTACCTGAAGCTATAGAGTAAATACTTAGGTGCTAACAACTCTTTAATGGATTTACAGAGGAGACTGTACTTGCTTCTGTGACATTTTGCATTCAGTATTAGCTCAGCCTCATTTACCACTGAGATCAGCATTGATGGCTCCCCATGAAATGTTTTGCATTATCCCTTCTTTCCAGAAGGAGTGAGCGTGGCAGAGGGATGTGGTTCTCCATATATCCCAAAGAGAAAAGTTGTAACAGATCTCCTGGGTCGTAACACTAAGACCACCTTTCCCTGCTTAGGGCTGGTCACATTTCAGCTCTTGCCTCTGTGGACTATCTTTCATCCCAAGAACGCAGAACATTTCATTAAGATAACCTAGGCAGCCTGACATGCCAAGGAAGCAGGTGGGTGAATACCATCTCCATTTGGAACTGAAAAATTAACATGTGAATTAAGCAGCATGTGTGAGCACAAAATGCAGATCCTTAAAACGTCCCTGCAGAGACTATAAGCTACAATTATTGCTCCATGAGCAGCTAAGAGCCTAGCAATACATCAACCAGGCAACTCTCCACCTGCCTCCTTCCCCCTGCAGAGGATACCACGGGCCTTTTCAGAGCGTGCTGCCAGAGCCAGCCACCGTGCAAAGCACAGCTGAGGGAAAAGGTGCTGCTGCCTTACCTGCAATGCCGGAGGTAACAGGCATAGGCACAGGCACAGCCGAGGCACGGCAAGCCCAAGTGTGGCTTCCACCTGTGCCCTTGGAGAAGCACTGAGGAATGACTTATTGCCACCAGATCTCGTGTTCAGCTCAGTGGCTCCTGTGAAATTTGGACTTTACTCACTTCCCCCATCGGGTGAGGAGTGTAAGAATTACCTGAGCTGGTTTGGTCACACAGAAGCCCATCCAGCCAATTGCCTTTGTTTCCATATATTTAATAAACTAATTTGGATTCTTTCACTATGAACCCATCCAACCTCCCCTTGAACATAAGCACAGTTTAAGCACAGACAGCATGCCATAGCAAGGACTTCTACTGCTTAGCTACATGATGTGTGAAGAACAGACGTTTCCTTTTTTGAACCTGCTAGCTGTCAGCATGGCTTGATGAGCTCCTGGTTCTTGCATGGGACAGGTGAGAGGTGGAAGATAGATTGAGAAGAGGCTGTGTTTCTGGCACTGCTTTCTGTTCTCAGGAGAGGACTTCAGAGGCTGAAGTGGATGTACAAGTCCCAGAAGAAGGCTGGGTTAGCTGTGACCTTCTCTCTCCCCAGCAGAAAGCCAAGGTGCCTAATCTGGGGCTCTAGGTGAGGTGCTTCTTCTCAGATGCTTCTAGGTGAGGTATCAATCAACACATCTTTGCAGGTCCAGGCAAGTGGTAGATGCTTGTTTGCTCTCATGCACCAAGCACGACAGCACCTATTAGGCCTTGCTCCCAGGCATTGCTGAGGGATACACCAAGTTGCATCACGAGGTCACCCACACAGAACAAATCAAACCAATCTGATACTTGAGGGGAAAAAAAAATAATAATAAAAAAAGGAACTAAGAGCAGAAGGCAAAGCAAATAAAAAACAGATGCTTGTGATGGAGTGCTAGTAAAATATTGGAAGGGATGCTGAACTTAGTCTCAAAGAACAGAATATACCTGGCATGGGAAATAGTCTAACCCCCATGGGGGTTGTGATAAACCCAGGAAATTACTAATCTGTCTAAAGAAAAAGGAAGAAAGAGATAAAAATTTTCCTCCTACAGAGGATAAAGTGTTTTTTTATAACTCAAGCAGCAAGGTATCAGTGCAGTTTCTGTGGATTACTATAGGCGATTATATACAAGGGTAAGTAGGATGAAGTCAGAAGAGGGCTGATCGTCTTCTGGTAAGACAGGAATTAAAGGGAGGGAAAAAAATGAATAAAGAACTCTATATAAGGGCTGTAATGGATCAGAGGATACTGCAACTATGCTGTTGTTACATTAGGGTAAGAGCTACCTGGGGGAGACTTTCCAGCAGCAATTAACCCTAAGTCAGTCAACCTTTCTAAAGCAGATAGCAAAGGCATGGTGCTGTTGTACTGCCTGCAGACTGAGCCTGTCAGACCTTGAAATACCCCTTCTTGGGCTTTCTTGTGTAGCCCCAGACAAAGATGGACAGCTGAAACCTCCAGAAAGCTTGTCATTCATCCCCAGAGAAGCTACGAAAAAGCGTTTACAGTTTCCCTCCCTCTTCCTTGCCTTGCAACGGATCTGGCTGCAGTTCTTAAGGCACGAGATCCAAAATGCTGCTGGATTCTTTGCTAGCCACAGCCAGGCAAGAGACAAGCCCTTGGACTCTGACACCTAAACCTACACCTTAGAATGTGAAATGAGTTTGCCAAATTCATTTCACACTGAAGCTGCCATGCATTCACCAGGCCTTAATAACATAGCTGACAAAGAATTTGCAAAATAGAAAATAAGACTATTCCAAGAGAAGCTCAAAGACCTGAATCTCTTCTCACCTGAATAAAGCAGAGGACAATTAGCCTTTTCCTTGCATGAAAGGTTACCTTTACTGAATTTAGATAAGACTGGAAAAAGGTAAAGCAAATAACTTCCCGTCTCCCTCCTGTGACTAAAACCCCACTATCCTTCACGGTAGGACTTACACTAGTCTCAGGGCAACTAGTCAAGCAGAGCCCCTGAAGAACAAATTCTGTGGACACAGTGCTAAGCAAAAGGGCAGGTGAGAAACGCAGTGCCTGTCACTGTGGAGGCGAGGAGGCCAAGAATCAAATGCCAGGAACATTTCCACAGGAGAGACAAATTCTCCCAGCCACCAGTGAGGAATACAGCTTAGTGGAGAGTAGCAGAGGAAATGGTCTTTCTGGCTAATGTGTGTGACTGTGTGTGCAGCTGTGTAACACAAGAATGCCCTATGAGTTGTTTTATGCCTTAGTGATGAGCTACTGGTTTGTCTGTGCCTGTAAAGTTCTGAAAGAGCAGCCTCCAGGGCAGCCACAAAAGAGTCACTGCCTGTCTCCCACCCATTTGTCCCTCTCACAGCCAGGCTGCAGCATGGGCAGGGAGTCAAACCCACCTCAGACACACCCAGCCTCACATGAGGACCAGTACCTGGTCACCCAGAGAGTATGTATTTTGAGTCTTTGCAGAGTAGCAGAGAGGAGATTTGTCTGTTGTTTGTCTGCTGTTAAATGTGCTGGGTTTGCAGTTCACCAAACAGAGGCACGTTGCTAAGTCCCAAGATTGCAGGGAGACAAGAAACACTTGCACAAAGTACTTCTAGAGAGGCACCAGCCACTCAGTGACAGGGGGTTTTCTTGTCTTCTTCATTTCTCTTTCCTGCTTCAACCCTCAGCAGAGGACCTTTCCAAGTATTTGGCAGGTACTCAGTTCAGCTTGTCTTTCAATAGACAAAACAGCTTTACTCATCTCTGCTTCCAGTTTTCTGCCAGAGAAGGGCAGCCAAAGCTACTGCAGTTCAAGCTGAGAGAAGCAGACAGTAAGGGTCAGAAATTCCTGCAGTCCTTCAAGCAGCTCCTGCAGACTCTGGGGCAGTTGTCTCAGGAGATGGCTGCAGACCACCCTGTGCTCCTTGCATTCCCACATTAGGCTGCTCTGAGCAAAGAGGGCTGGTTGTTTCCCCTGCTCCAGTGCCTCCAATCTACTCACCTGCTGCTTGGTGCTCTCCTGGCATCATGTAGGAAACACATTGTCCTTGTGCCTCACTTTCCCCAAGTACAAAAGACTGATTATTTTTCTGCTGTGTTTCCCAAGGAGCTGCAATCCATTACTAATTAGTGTCTGCAAAACGCTTTCAAGCTCCTCAAAGGAAAGGTGCAAAAGAAGGACTAAACATCATTAACAGCTTTATTTTACACACAGCAGAAAATTAATGAGGTGTTGGCTCCTTGTGAACTGCAACTACCATCCTGCTGAGTAAATTTTGCTGTCATAGCAGGTATTGCCCACATCTGTGTTCCTGGAGCGCTACCGTTTGGGATGTTATCCTCTGAACCAAACTGCTGCCAGCTCCTGCTGTCTGCACTCTTGCCAAGGCCTGTGGATCTGCCACACACAGCTTCTCTGTTCATTTCCCTGGAGGTGCCTGGAATGCTGGTGACAGGAGATGTAGATTGGAGGGGGAGAGCCAGGAGACATTTCAAAGGGGTGAAGTGTCTGCTTCCAGGTTTCTAACGATAAATGGCAAGGGGAGGCAGAAATTAGTTAATATCAGCCTCTGAACTGAATGACTCTGAGGGCTTCTCCAAGCAGCTCATCCAGAGTGTTTCTGTTGCCAGTCACCTGTTGTCAGGGCATTCAAATGGCAGGTTTGGGTCCCTGCTGCTCGCAGGGCTGGCAGCCTCTCAGGGACTGCAAGAGAAGTCATAAAAAATTGTTCTTGCTAATTTAAAAGTCAGGTCTCCTGTTGAGACCATTTGGAGTTGGAAGGAGCATTGCCTCAATTCAGACAGTTCACAGAGTGGGTCTTACCCTGGCTGGAGTGTACCTGCTGCCTTCACATGGTGAATGTGCTTGCTGAGGAAAAAGTATTTCCTTCAGCAGAGACAAGCACACAGTAGGTCCTAGCTCTGCCCCAGGCTCCTCCAGACAATATACCCAGGCCTGGGTGTTGGGGTCTCCTCCTGCAGGTAGGCTCTGCAGCACCCTCTGCTCCCCAGAGCCCTTCTGCCCCCACGGTGGGGAAGCATAGAGCCAAAGGGTTTGCAGCCGCTGCTCCCCCACCCCACTCTTTCACGCTGACATCAACTCACCCACATGCTCCACTACTCCCCACAGACCCCCAGAGCTGCCAGGGAAAAAACCTGCAGGCTCAACATGGAGTTAGGGCTGCCACAAGCCGGTTTCTCCATCACACTGTCTTTTTATTGTCCACACACTGGGCACCAATGGATGCAGAACACTTGAACAAAGCTGTCAGCTTCCAGGGCTGCCCAAAGTCGGGACAGCCTGCACAGGAAAGTGCTGCCTTCTCTGTTCTCTCATGGATCTGCATGTGGTAAATCCCAGGAGAGCAGGGAACCCTTCCTGGGCTCCTTGTCTCCAATCCACTGCAAGCTCTGCCGTTGGTAGAGACCTCCAGAGTCCGAAGAGTAAAGCAAAGGGAACAGCATGTTTATTCAGGGAAGGAATTAAATTACTTCCATCTGCAGATTTCCCTGCATGGGAGGCACCCGCCTCACAGAAGCAGACTGGCTCCCAGGAGTGCTCTGGGACCTAAGGCTTTCATGGTATTTCAATGTCTCCAGTCCCAGCCTGGGTCCTCCTTTTTTAGAGGAAGTTACAGTAACCCTAACACATCAGAGCTTGGTGCTCTGGGCTGAGATCTCAACAAGTTCTAGTGAGACATGGGTCAGTTTATCTGTGAAGCCCTCAAAAGAGTATCTGTGAGTGTGAGTGAGGTCGGTAAGGCATGGCGTTTGCTCGGTTACATGTGAACTGAGACAAAGCACTCCCCCCTGAGATAAACTGCAGAGAGCAACATGTGTGGCAAACACCTGAGTGCTCTCCACCTGAGAGTAAAATATGGTTAAGCCACGTTGGTCAGTCTTAGCAGCAGCTGGTACACAAAGTGGCTCTGTCTGTCTATTTGTTTCCCCTATAGATGTTTTCCTCTGTTTCATGGCACTTCTCCAGCCTCTTCCAAACCCTGACAGCATCTCTGAAGCAATACACTTGATGTCATTTCAGGGACTAGCCTTTGGAAATTGGAGCTAAGCAGTTTGGCTTATCTCCTTCTCTCTCTAGCTTGTGAAATCTGTGAACAGTGGAGTCCTTTTGTAAAGTCATCAAAAAGCATTCAAATCCCACCTGCATGTGCCTCACACAGTTCAAATCCCAAATTAGAAAAAAAAATGTATGCATTGTGCTGCAGCCTCCTTCCTCCACTGCTTCCTTCCATGCCCTGGTGTCCCTGCTGCCTGCCAATGCTACACTCACAGCCAAGGCAATGGCTGTGAGACACAGTCTGGAGCAGCACAGCCAGCTCTATCTGGCCTCATCTTCGAGATGTGTTTGCTGCCCCAGGTTCAGAGCCATCAGAGGAGAATAGAGAGGTCATATTCTTCCTGGGAATGAGCCCAACCAGGGCAGCTGCTTTATCCCTAATGCGAGAGGAATGTGCTCTACTTGGAAAAGACAGATGAGCTTTTGGACATTTAAACCTTTTCTCAGGTCTGAGAAACAAACAGAGAAAATGGTGCTGATGTTTAACTTCTTTACGTTAATCAGCCAGACAATCCGAGAAGAAAAGGTAATAAAGCTATTAACCTGCCTCACACAGCCACAGCCTCTGCTGTCCACAGAAGGAAAACCTTGCAGCAAAGGCAACTCCCCTTTCATACCACCATCCTGGATGGTTGAGATGCCACCCTTAAGTGAAGGCAGAGACATGTCAAATTGTGCCTGAACTGCTTGCCAGCTGAGCTAAAAAGTCTCGTGGACTGTATCCACATTGCTCTGTCAGAGCAGCCCCCAGAATCAGCAACAAAAGGGATGCTCCTGCATCTCATCTGAGTGTGGGTTCAATTCCTGCTCCCACAGCCAGGACTGCTCAGGTCCAAGGAAGAAAACATTGACCAGAGCAGCTCACAGCTGGTGGCCTTAGTCTAGCTCTGTGCAAGGGACAAGAATACAGTTGATGCTTTTTGTCAGAAACACAGTCTTCGGGGTCCACCCAGACCTAGTTCACCTCAGCACAAAAGGGAAAATAGGTGAACTAGGTCTGGGTGGACCCCGAAGACTGTGTTTCTGACAAAAAGCATCAGGAAGATGCCTGTCTAGGGAGGCACAGACCACAGTCTTGCATGTTGAGGGGAGAGAACTGGGGGCAGTCCTCCATGGGCTGCTCTGACGCTGCCGCTTCAGGGACTTGCAAAAGCTAGAGGGGGTGCAAAGCGCCTTTGAAATGGGGACAGTCTCGCATTGCCAGGAAAAGGGAGGAAGTGGGAGCCTGAGCCTTGTGAAACACAGCCCTCTCTTGCTAGCAATTTCACGAGAAGTGTCTTCATGCTGTGTCAGAAGAATCCCAGCAGCAATTGACAGGGAGAATTTCAATCAGAAATCCATCTCCTGTAAGGACTGCTTTGGGGGCTGAATGGAGAAAGCAACCTGCAATCTACTTTGTATTGCTGAGCAATAATGGGGCCAGCTCAGATGGAAAGCAGATGGAGAGAAAGTGAATAAGGCCCCCAAACACTGGGAAGAGTGGAAACAATCAGAACACCGACTGCCACAATACAGGCCAATGCCACTTCAACCAGCTCTGCAATAATCAGAGCCCCAGCTCTCTCTCCCTTCTACATTTGCCTCATGACATTCAGCCAGTGAGCAAACATTTTCCTGACCACAGACGAGATTTGAAACCACTTTGGCTGCAGCTTATCTCAACAAATAAAAGACCAGGAGCTGGTCTGAGTGCGTGACTCTACTCAGCTCTGTCTACAGACAGCTTGTGCGCAGCTGCTTTCACTCTCCCTGCAAGATTAGCACCCACTATTCTCACAGCCTGATGGGTAAGGTGCTGTCCGACCATCTCTCTGTGCAGCACCTAAACCAGAGCCATGGCAAGCTGGTCTGGATGTTGCTGCCACTGATGAAGCAGAAGTGAAGGGAATATCTGTAGGGCATTTGGGAAGGGAAGTAACAGCTCAGTCACCATGCACATCCCACCTCCTCTCATCGAGCAGAAGCAGCAAGCCTGCTTCTCTCAGGCTCTTCCTCTCTGGGCTGAACTTGGGTCCACCACTAAGTCCTGCCAGGACACAGCCCACCCTGCTTGGAGCCTCTACCAGCTGGCCTACACTGGAGAGAAGCCTGGAGCTGCCTCTCAGCAGGCCAACTGGAGACAGAGTCACCTAGCCAGCTCTGCCCAGGCATGCTCCAAAAGCTGCCTTGCAGAAATACCCTTGTCCTGGGAGGAAGCCCAAAGGACACAGCAGTCAGCACAGGGCAGAAAAGCCTTTTTAAGGTTACCAAAGTAGACAACTGTGATCTCTTTTGATAATCTCTGCACTAAATGGAAATCTTCTGGAACTGATTTTATTCCTCAAATCTCTGTCCTAGTAAGGGATCAAGAGGCAACCTGGAGAAAACACAAACCATAGTTAGGTTGGAAAAGGCTGGAATATATCAACTAAAGTAACACAGGAACAGCTTCTTTGTGCCCAAAAAGATTTCTGACTGAAACAGAAGGAACACTGACCAATTTAAGGCCCTGAAGTGTGCCATGGGGAGAGGAGTGGCATCCTGCTCTCCTCACTATGTGCCTTTCATTCTCCTTCCCCATCAGGCATACTGCTTCCCATGAGGTCCTCCTGAAGCAAGGACACTGGCCAGACAGGCCGGACTGGACTCCCCATCCACTCCAAGACCTCTGTTCTTCCTGAAGAGCTTTGGAACGCCATAGACACATCCCAGTGCAGTGAGGCAAATGGGACTGCAAAATCTCAGAAAGTTTTATATAACTGCAAAGCCGTTTCCCAGGAAGCAGTATTTGTGTCATCGTTTTATATTTCAAGCCTGTTCCAGTTCTCTTATCTTCTTTCTTTTTTTTTTTCCCCCCAGCACTAGCAGCAGCAGTGTACTTAGCCTGGTAAATAATGCATACTGCTCTCACTGCTATGCAGACAGACAAAGGCAGGTAGTGTATCAAAGAATAAAATTGTACAGCGAATTGTGGTGTAATAGCTGTAATTTAGTGCCCTGTGGGTGATCAGAGATACAGAAAGTATCAGAGACCCGTGCTCCGCGCTGACTGGCAAGGTGACTGGAGATACAGCACGGTGTTTGACCCTTGGATTGTTTCCAACCTAAGCGGAGCCATAAAAAATTCAGGAGACCATGCTGTCTCCCAGCAAAATGGTTTGTGGGGTGGATAAATAGATGGATTTTGTGTGTACGCACACACAGTATATTTATGTGGGCGCGCAGAGATAATCAAAGAAACACTGATCAAGACCCGAACTCCTTATATAACAGAAATGCCTGGGGAAGCTGGGGGTGTATCTGAGTTGTTTTATATTGTCTGCTTGCAAGAAAGAAGGGAAGTCTTCGTTAGGGTGCCAGCTGGATCCCAGCTCAGGAAATCTCAATTCATTTCACATGCAGGCTAGCAGCTAATGATGTGAATGTGCGTGTCTATCTGATTTCAGCTCTTTGGCCATCTCAGACTTGAGGGCATTCAGATTCCTTGCCAGGTTCCCATTTCTGGAGCATTTGTCTCTACCAATCACCCAGGAAGTCATTTGAGAAAGCAGAAATGATAGCAGGAGAAATTATGCTATTTTCAGACTCACTAGTAGCCCCTTGATTAGAGGCAGTGTGCCACACATTCCCTTGGAGCTCAGTGGAGACCTGGAAGGATATAATCACTCTTTTTCTACCTAAACAACACAGGAGCATGCAGGGATGCAGAGGGCTGTCACGTCCCATTTGCAGCCATCTCAGTTCAAGAGCAAACTCCTTTCTTCTCCCTGCTTGGGGAGCGCTGAGCACCTTCTGCCCTCACAAGACTCTCCCGTTGTCCAGAGAAAATGAGAAACAAAGGGTCAGCCATGGGCACATGGGGCTTGCCCACAAGTAACCAGCACCAAGAGGGGCTTTGAAGCAGGAGGGTGACTGGGAAGGACAGCAGTTAGCATAAATTCTAGGCACTTTCTTTTCAAAGAGCTTCCTGCTATCCAGAAAACAACAGGACTTGTTAGAGGGCAAGTCCCTCAGTGTCCTGCAGACGGGGATGGACCAAGCCTGACTCCACAGTGAGCTGTCTGAGCTAGGGAATACATGTACATGGCTGTCCTCTCTCATAGCAAGCAGCAGCTCTGTTTGGATGGGCTGTGGCACTCAGCAGCCTGCCTGCCACATGACAGGCCTGCAGGAGAGACAGTGTAAGAAGAGGCACAGATTTAGCTTCTCCCACCTCTGTCGGCAAGGCTATGAAATCCTTGAGCGCTACACTACTCTAATAGTATCTGGAATCTTATCAGGAACACGGTTCTTTTGACAAGCAGCAGATGTGGTTTAACTTCTTTATACCTTTCACAGCACCAAGAACCAAAACTGGAGATCTTAATGCCCCCAGGACAAGGAGAGGGGGAAAAGCAACACATAAATTGAGTGGAAAAGTCAAGATGGAAACAAAAGAGAATTAGGCACTGGCCAATTAACTCCTAACGACTGCCAGGCAAAGGAGGTAGAGCAGGTGAAAATGGGGTCACTGGGGCAAGAACAGAGAATGTGGTCACTAGAAACTAGCTGCCCAGCGTGGGACCAGAAACACAGATGCTGCCTCTGATGCCAGCACAGAACACACATACCAGGCCAACCTCAACACCCTAAATCTCTGCAGCCTGTTTGCCAAATAAGTACTTTCTGGCTCCCTGGAGCCTGTTCAGGGGGATCAATCTCCAAGAAAACGCTTAGTCTCATCTGAATGTAGCTGAGGGACCTCAGGTGAAAACAAGGCTATAAAACCAGTCACTCAATTTTGAAGTGGCCTGGAAGCCCAGGGGGGTCTCCTCAAGAGACTCTCCAAGACCCCCGACACAGCTCAGAAGCAAACCTGTCCTGGGGAACTGCAACAGCCACATTTCTCTTTCCCTGATACTTGCCAAATATTAAAAGCAGGGCACACTGTTCCCCTCAGCCATGCCCTGATTCAGAAATACACAGCTCCCCATGACTTCCCAGGCAACCAGCAAGACCCTGTACTGCCTCTGCGCCACAACGCCCGTCTCTGTGATGGATGCTCCTCTGCTGGCTGCAGAATAAACTCGGCCATGGGGTTGTGGCCCCAATAACACAGCACTTCATAAAGCTGCTTGGGCCTCTCTCTGTTTTCTCAGATATTTATAAGGAACTCACCTCCACAATATATCTGAGCACTTGATCAGATATTTCTTCTTCTATCTGTGCTCTTACCCTTGCTCAATAGATAGGAACTATGCCCACACAGCTTCTTAGACCTTCGAGGTGATGCAGTATGTTTTTGGGAGGACAGCAATGCTTTTATAAAGCAAAGAACATAGATGGCTGGGGCAGACCCCTAAAAATGCCTCCAAACTGGCACCTGACATAAGAAAACTTGAGCTGACATGTCCTGGGGAAACAGGCAGAGACTAAAGCAGAAGGGAATCTCCAATCCTCAGTAACTCATTTGGGCAAAAGTATCCCTGCTTCTAGGTTTTCAAAGTGGGATGCACCCACTGGAGCCACAGACTTCATCTTAGATCACATCTCTAAAAGCCATTGCTCCAGTTATCCCCCATCCTCCAGACTAACACAGCATGATTTGGAGTTCAGCTTCATTCAGCATCAAAGCAAGATCTATGATTACACGCTGTGCCTGGCTCTGTGAAAAGCAGGACTCCATCTGTTCCCACTGCAATAACTGCACTGTGTGGACAATCATGATCTTGCACAAAGCACACAACTCCTCAGAGCCCCTCACATTTGACCAGGGTGTGCAGGACACAGGATTTCATCCAAACAGAATCTATTGATGAGGGCAAGCATCAGCCCTGGCTACAGAATCCCTTCTTGGCCCAGCTCTGCATTTCACCGGTGCCAGTTTTGTCTCCGGGTAGGTTGTTTTGATTAATTTCATTTAATTAATTCTATCATCTCAAGCTGTTCCCAGAATATGTGTGGAGCCTGTCAAGGTGGGAGCAGAGAACATGATGCACACAAACGGAAGATGCAGTCAATTGGCTTCTCTATATTTATCTTCCCAGAGGAAAAAAACACCCCACCATACAGGAGCATCTTTCAGCCTGTAGAAGTCTGACAGTGTTTTCTGTCGTTCTTCTGTTCCCTGGTAGTACTTAATTCTGCAATTGTCCCTGCTAGAGGCAGACATGTCTAAAGACAAATTTGTGTTCCCTGGTCACCACCATAAAGGTGCAATTTCACCCCGGCTTATAGGGCTTGGGCAGTGAGGAGGGAATTTATGTTTTGGTCATATAGGAAGGAAGTAGGGGGAAAACAAAGTTCCACAGCTCAGCTCTAGCTCACAGCACCTCTCAGCTTGCCATCTAACTCCCTTGCGTTCAGTATTTTCTTCGTACAGGAGGTCAACACACAACCTCTGCCCCGGTGATGTTTCCTGCTTATTCCTTTGTGCTGGGAGACACTGCCTCACTCTTCACATCTATAAAGTGAGATATCTGGCCTCAGCTTTCTCTCAGACTTGTCAGAGGACTGATTCATTTGTGCTTACAAAGCACAGTGAATCTTGCAGATGGAGAAGGCAAAGAGAGGTAGGAAGGCAGTAAATAAGGAGGGCTCAGGAACATTCTTCTAGACATACCCTGCAAACTAGCACTGAATGGCTCACATCCATATTATTAAACTCTCTTCACCTCTGAAACAGAGCGACCTCATGCAAAAGTCTATTGGGAATGGTCCTCTCACTGTGATAACTCCCAAATCACGCCTGGAAATCATCTGGGACAGTCCTAGTGGGACAAAGCCAAACCATGCTGGGGTTTGCTGACACTTCATTCTGATGATTGAGTCTGCATTCTGGGAGCATTTCCTGATGTTGTTTAATTTACTGGTAAAGACTTAATTACTAGTGAAGACTTAATGTCTGTTCTATTAAATTACCCTCCAAGTCAGCACTGCCCTGATAAAAATCAGCAAGTGTCCCTAAACCTTCTTGAAAATGTTGATCCCTCAGTCATTACCTTTCCACCTCCCCAGTGTATGTGGAACAAATTACTAAATAATCAATTTGTTATCACTTAAAGATAATCAGGTGATAAGAAAAAGCCAGCAGAGAGAGAGAGGCAGGAACAAATCATGTCACACCAGTTAACTTTCTTTGCCACAGTAACTGGAATAGTGGAGAGGGCTGGTGCAGCAATGCAGGCTATCTTGATGTGTAGTAAAGCTTTTTGAAACAACCCTGTATGGTATTTGTCGAGTATCTTCACTCTGAAACTAGTTATCAGTAGTTTGCAGTCAGATGAGAAGGACTTAACAGAGATCAGTCCCAGGGGTACCAAACCAGATCTATTAACTAGTTTCCTCAATGACTTAGATGATGAAATAAAGTACGTTTATAAAACATGGCTGGAAGAGCTTGCAAGACCAAAGCCAAGATAGAAAAAAATTATCTTGGCAAATTGGATAAATGGCTCATAATCAGCTACCTATACTCCCATAAAACTGGTTCAAAATGCTGCCCTGAGAAGAAGAAAAAATTAAATGCACCAGTAAAGAAATGGGGAACATCTGGCTAGACCACAGCACTGAGGAAATGGATTGAAGAGTTTCAGGGCCATGAACCAAATACGAACCGCCATCATGAAGGTATTACATAAAAAGGCAAATTTAATTCTTGGCTGTATTAGTAGAGCATGCTGCCTGTAAGACAAAAGAGGTGACTTTTTTGCTTTCTCAGTATCCTCAAGTTAAGACAGGCTCAGTGCAACAGGCTTAGTCTAGGTTTGAACTGGAGCAAAGCAACAAACAGTGTAAGAGCTGCAAAATGCATAATATTGACAGAAGCAGATTAAGACTAGCAGGGAGAAAACAGAAGAAGGAATATGATAATGAACCTCAGATACATAAAGTTATTATAAGAAAGATGCTGATCAGTTGTTCTCCATGTCTCCTGAGAATGGGTCAAGATGCAACAAACCAAATAAGAGAGAAACCTTCTCAGCTGTCAGTGTATGAGCAGTGTAACAGGCACCAAGGAGGTGGTGGCACCTCTGGCACGTGTTAAAAACAGGTAAGACAAACACCTGCTTGGGTGTTGTCAGTGTCTGATCCTGCCTCTGGGCATGCAGAAGGATTGACTTCTGAATGTTCCTTTCAGACTGACACTTGAGTAATTTTTAGTTTCTAACATCACTTCATCACTCATTTTGGCTGCAGGGATGTGACCCCCAACACAGCAGGGACAGCTTAATCAGAGACCCTGGGCAGAGTCTCACCAGGGCCTTGTCCAGCCTCATGACAGGATATGTTATTTGTGTTCACCTGTACATCATCACATCCTGCACCTTCCCTTTACATGCTTTGTGTTAGACCATCCCATTCAAGAGATTACTAAAAACTTTAATTCTTTTCCTCTTGCACAAGGTTTGTTCTATAGCCTGGTTGCTCTCACAGCTAGAAACTTCTCATTTCCAGCTTAAATATGTTTGTGGCCAGTCAGCAGCCACTTAATATGGAATCGTTCAAATTCACACTCATGTCTCTGGATATTCTGAAATACAGAAGCTGATGTCACTGCATGTGAAAAACTTCCAGGTCCACTCTTCAGGTCTCAAGAAGGAAAAGGTTACAAATTCGCTGAAGAAAAGGAACAGTTATTCTTTCTTTCCTCAGCCCATAGATGACCAGAATGATATTATGAAAGAAACAAAGATGTAACACGGGAAAGGCTGAAGAGTGGGTGACAGCTGAGGGCATAATCAGGAGACCCCAGGTGACAGGCATAACAAAGTGATCAGCTTAATGTATTCAGGAGGGCCAGGAGTAACACAGAAAATGGCTGCATGCAATGGTGGCTTGCTTGTGAGGGAGGAGCCAGTTCCCCTTTTCTGTCTTCCCAGAAGATATGACAAGGTGACACTCATCTGCCCACAAAATAGTATATGTATGTCTCTCTGTGGAGAAGTGTGTATGTAAGAATTGACTGTGCTCCCTGAATCAATACTCACCTTTGTAAAGGAGAAAATGCTTTCTGCTGAACTGATGGCTGTTTCATCCCATTGCAAACCATAACAGATGGGTTTTCTTCAAACCTCTATGCATTTTAAGATTGCATTTACACTCACTAAGCAAGTCTTCTTTCTAAGAGGAGAAAAAAAATAACATTCTCCCACTTCTTCATTTTCTCCCTCCCCCTGGTGTTGTGCATTCCTAGGTCTTACTCAGTTTCTTTACCGCCTTCTGACTGAGCTGCTTCTGCTTGGAAAACAGTTATCTGTGTCTCACCTCGGAGGCGGGAGTTCTGGCTCCTTTGGGTTCAGCGGTGTAGGCTCTATAATGTAGAGTCAAGAACCAGATTGGGAAGCAGAGAAAAGTACAGCTCTCACATTCTCTGGAGAGAAAATGAGACTGGTGCTGTTGCCAACACAGGCCACCTCCTGTAATAAAAATGTAGGGTGTTTGGGGTTTTTTTTTAAGAAAAGTGAAACACACAAATTAGGTGTTAGTATTATCACTCCTATGACAGGCATCTGCGCTCCTGCCATCCTAGCAAAATTTCAGGCAGCAGAGTGTATTTAGCTAAAATGAACATTCAACCCGTGTTTCTAATAAATGCTGCTGCTGCTGCCCAACCTTCCATTTTTCGGTCAGCAAATAGCTCTTCTGTTCTCTGTCATGTAGCAGCCATGTCCTGTCCTGAAGACAGATGCATTTCAGTGGTGTTTCTTGCTGCTGGTTTTTTTGTTTGTTTGTTTGTTTGTTTGTTTGTTTTTTAATACAAGATAGCAGTGCTTCACAAAAAGCTTTCTTAGGTCAGGGCAACAACTAGCATGCATATGTAATGTCCTAATTAGCATCTTGCAATGAACTGGCTAGTGTGCGCAAAGAACTGTCTCCTGGTAGATCAAGAAGCAGCTAGCTTTTCCTGCAACTGCTTTAGCATAAAGCTAGTGTTTGGGAAGGAAGACCCAAGGACACCCTGAAGTTCTCAGTGATTTTAACTCAGAGCAAAATGATGGTCCTGTTGCTGCCTTCCTTTTCGGAGAGACTGGCTTCTTCCCAGATGAACCCCAGCCCCCAGCAATGCAAGATGTGGGCCAGAGTGGCATGAGCAGCACAGAAGCTTGAATCATAGAATCATAGAACGGTTAGAGTTGGAAGGGACATTAAACATCATTGAGTTCCAACCCCCCTGCCATGGGCAGGGACACCTCCCAC